>SMSQ01023524.1:0-13423 GCA_019453375.1 Ctenoplectra terminalis
TATTGTTAATATATACAAAAATAGTGAATATTTATTGTTAATATCTATAAAAACAGTGAATATTTATTGTTAATATATACAAAGGCAGTGAATATTTATTGTTAATATGTACAAAAGCAGTGAATATTTATTGTTAATATGTATAAAAGCAGTGAATATTTATTATAAATATGTATAAAAGCAGTGAATATTTATTATAAAAATGTATAAAAGCAGTGAATATTTATTATTAATATGTATAAAAGCAGTGAATATTTATTGCAAATATGTATAAAAGCACTGAATATTTATTATTAATATGTATAACTACTTCAAAAAATAGTAAAGCAAAAGCTTAACTAGTAGATGGGTTCTGAGAATCTCTATCGAGCATTTAAGAAGGTATTTATATATTTCAACGCTTTGTTACAACTAAAATTTGGTCGATACCACATTAATATACCTACTAAGCAGATATAAATTCTTAAAAGAAAAGAGTTTAAAAATTTAACGTCTAACAATAAATAGAAAATAATTAAGGTACGCGAGACTCTATCTTATCGGTTCAAAGTTAAGCTTGTAACTTTATAAGTCTTTCGGTAGTAGAACAATATATCACTTGTTTCAAATAATAATTATTAAAAATAAAATTTCTGAAAGATGTTAACTGTTAACTTCTCCGACAAGCTATATTTATGTAGCTTTTCTTTTTTTAACGATATTGTACGGTCGTACAGTAGATTAAATACAAGTTTAAAATTGCATTTCATTTATCGTTAATTTCATTTGCACGTAAGCTTTATTTCTGGCTCTGTTTCATGCTGTTCAGGATTTAATATTTCCGATAAAACCTTACAAACGGGTCAAAGTGTTGCACTCTATTATGGTATTTCATTATATAAAAATATCGATTGTCCTGAATTCTCGCATTCCTTGTTTTTGTTTATCAGTGGTAGCTAAAATAGTACAGACGTTCGGTTAAAAGTATTGTTTCCTTTCTCGTAATAACTTAAATCGTGTAATAACTTCAATGTAGGAATATTTGACTTAAAATTCCAATTGAAATCCTTTAATATCACGAATGACAACGTTTCTAATATTCATTAAAGCTAGCTAATTCTAAACAAAACCCCTGTTACATTAACCCTCTGTAGCTTTCTGTGACTTAAAAGTTACAAACTACTGTATCTACATTTTAAAAAATTTGTTTCATCTAGTTATCACTGTTATATTAAATTTGATTACTGTATTACCATAGCGAATTAAAAATTTTCAAATCTAAGCGAAAAGCTGTAAACAATCGTAATTTTTTCTCTGATAAGCAAACAACTTTCCATTAGGCTGTCTGCTGTAGTAATTCAAAAGCAAAAGTTTGGTTGCAAAGTAGCTAAGAATTTAAGAAAAAAATGATAAAGGCCTGCAAAGGAAAGTCCTATCTTCGTTTAATGTGATTTAATAAAACCCATTCGTAAATTATAAAGTATTATTTAACACTGAAACTACCGACGATTAAAGTACACTTATTCCTACCCAAAGAAATAAAAATGATAGGTGTTCTGAAAAAATACATAACTTAAGAAAAACAAATCTTTATCTATATCTTTTACAGAAAAATCAAGAAAGTCATGAAAAATCGCCCAAATTGCTTCATTGTAAATTTATAGAATTTCTACGCGAAATTAAAAGCCGGCCATTTGGACCGCTTCGGTAGTTTTAGCGTTAAAATAGTTTCGGTCCTTAGAAACCAACGACGCCTAAACGAAAATTTCCGCGTCGGTCCTCAGGGACCTGCGTGGCGCTTAACGTGTTAACTAAAAAGCTATCAGTAACCCGTCGAGCTTTCTCATTCCAAAGCCTTAAAATCACAAAATCTCCAACAACACAAGTTCCACCCAAACCCACCTAAAAAAAAAACTAGAGTCACCGATCTATCAAACACCCTCGAACCCAAAACTACAAACCCTTAAAAAGCCATGAAGAAGGGATCCGAGCCAGCCACGAAACCGTACTGGAGCCACTAAAATCTTATCCGAGCTCGTCAAGAATCGGCCAACGAGAATCCCCAATAGCTCGCGTCGATCCGGCGTAAATAATGCAGCGGATAGATACGTCCCTGAAGCCGAAAGAAGGAGGTTGAGGAGCGAAAGAGGCGGCGGAGGTGGAGGAGTTGGGTGGTTAGAGCGGAGCAGAGGATATTCTTATGAATCGATGAAAGAACCGCGAGCATGCGCGCCGGAATCTTAATAACTCATGCGATACCACCCCTTGCTTCTGTTATCCACCCCCTCCCTCCCCCGTTATCAACCCCCGGCATCCTCAGGTTTTCCGCCCCGCCGGCAGACACGCCGTTATAATATGCGCGATGCAAGGCCGTGGTAAACACGAGAGCTGGACATTCCGGGCGTAGTTTCGCGAATATCTCAACCGTATTCCAACGGTGGAGAATCGGCCGAAAATGCTCGTGTCGCCGCATTTTTCCCTGTCACTGAACCAAGAAATCCTGCTCGTTCCTTCCACGCCTTCCCCGGGGCACTCGCGTCAAGAGCGTGGTATCGTTTCGTGCTCACGCACCTTCGCCACGGCCGTTTACGGTTGCTTTTTACGGTCATACGCGCACGGGTTTTAGTGCGGGACCCGTTTCGCGCGGATTTACTGCCCGAATGCAGCGCGAGCTACATTTTTGTTCTTCCGTTTCGTGCTCGCGCGCCACCAGAGTGCCCGGTTCAGGGTTAATTAGCTTTTATGCGCCACGGGTGTCGTCCGGGAGTTAGTAAATTGGGGTGTTTTCGTTTAATGCCTGGTCTCCGACGATGTTTTGAAGACATTGTTTGGGTGGTTTGGTTGGTGCTTTTGTTTCTGTGAAATCTTAGCGATAAAGAGTGGAGGTTTTGGATCTCGCAGGTGTGAATGGAAATTTCTGATGTTTCTGATTACGCTTTTGATCGAGTGTTTGTAGATAGGGTGAATGTAATTCTGAGAATATTTTTGGATAGTTATTAGAACGGTGTGCTTTTTAAATATGCAATTGTAATATAAATGAAATAAAATGAAAAAAGATACCATATTGATGCTTTTATGTTCGTAAAATAGTCGAATGATTTAGTTTGGTTTGTTTAGAAATACTATTTAATATGCTAAAATTTCAGCGGGAACAAAAATTTTAGATAGTGATTTAATTAAATTCATATATGATTCGTAGAAAATTAACTGCTGATAATTACTTTGTACAGTACGAATTTTATTAACCCTTTGTGGTATTATGTCGAGCTAGACTGGATATTTTATTTTGTTTTATTATTTTCAATTATATTCTTTTATATTAAAACTTAATTTACTGTAAAATTTTGTATCTAGATATCTTACTGGTTATGAGAATATTAAAATTTAGCCAAATTATTGACAGTTTTTTAAAATAAATTGTTGAATATGAACTAGCTAGGTTGTCGAACGTGGTTCGGACCATGAAGGCTTAATCGAAGGTATTACAAATAAACAAATAATGTAAAAAAAAAAACAGTGATTAAATATTTTATACAAAAATAATATAAAATGTAAAATAGTACCTTTTACATTTTAATGATCAAAAACTATATAGTTCATCGCCATTGATTACGTTCCTAAGAATTAAAACACCTCACTAACCCCAATACAATATTAGGTACCGGAAACAGTTCGTGTGATTTTTTGTCAATGATAAATTCAATCTGAATTTCTTGTAATATTTTTCAAAAATAATATAACAATGAGGGTATCATTAGAAGATTGATATACATTATTTAAATTTTTCATTCGTGTCAACATTTTAATATTCAAGGTTAAAAACGACAAGCTAACTGTTAAATATTCATGCTTTCGTACTTTATAAATTTAACTTTCGAGAATACAATATCAAATGTAGCAAAATGCATTTCTAGTATTTGTGGGAAACGTTCTGTTATTAAAAAGAGCCCATACGAAAACGGTTCGAGTCAATTTCAAACTCGTGAGAATTCAAACCGACAACGAGATCAAAACACCAGTTAATCCATTTTTTGCAACCGAAACTCGAGCTTCTTATACTAACAAAATACGTTGAAAGAACATAAAAAAAGAGTTATAGAAATAAATAATAATTATTTCATCAGATAAAATTACATTTCTGGAAAATTCATATTCCTTAAATTTCATATCATTAATCCAGACGAACTATCCAAAACAAAAAAAAATCTATCACTAATCCCGAACCAATCAATTCAATACACCGCTCCTTTCTTTTCCCTCATTTCCTTTCCCCATAAAATCAAGACACTATCACCTATCGTCGCACATGTCCCCTATATGAAATTATAAAGTGTCGCGTGATCCTGGTCATCGAGCGAGGTCCTATTACCGATCGCCTCGTTGAACATCCGTATGGCATCCTCTCGAGACAAAACGGGACGAATCGGGGGAGGGCGCGGTCGAAAGAAAAATCGTTAGCGCGTCCATAAAATAAAATGGAAATAACGCGTCGCGTTAAGAGATCTCGGCGGGTGCGCGCTGCGGGTCGGGCGGTTCGGTCCTGTATGTTCGCCGGCCGTTGGCGCGCGAGGGGCGCGGGAAGAGCACGCGAACAAATTAGCCCTCTATCTGAAACAACTTCTTGGAATAGCCGTTACTCACGGTCGAAGATCGGGGTCCGTATTGCCCGAGCGAAACGGCCGCATCTGCGGGAACGAGACGAGAACGGGCCGAACAACGCGCGAGGAAGAGGAAAGGTGTCGGTGAAAGGGGACCAGGCGAGCGAGAAGAGGAATCGAAGCAACGAAGAAGAGGAGGAAGAAGAAGAAGAAGTGGACGACGAAGAAAACGAAATAAAATGCCGGACGAGGCATTTCGAATTTCCAGCTCGAATCCAGCCAGAAGGTGGAAGATGCCAGCACGTAGGAGAGAGAGTGGACCCTGCGGATCTGCTCAATCCGGGGATAAGCGAGTCGTTCGAACAGTGTTGAACAGGAGTGAATATTTATACGCGGCCTCTTCCTTCGCGGCACCTTTTTCGCCGTGCTTGTCGCCGTCCTGGCCCCTCTCGCCCCCACCTGGTCATCGGTCGCCTCGCGTTTCCACCTTTAGGGTCCCATGCGGTATCTTCTTGATTACCCGGTCCTAATTAATTCCTCAGGCTTTATCTTTATTTTTCCGTCGCCTCGGCGACGACACCGTGCACCGCTGGACATATCCGGAGGCGTTGGAGGGAACGGTCCGGGTGTGGAGAACTCGAGGGACGGTTGGAATGGTCATCGACTCCGTCAGAAACGTCTAGACGACGTGTCGTCTACAGCTGGGGGCCGTGGAAATAATCCCGCGACGCGATAAAACGGCGTGAATGATTGCTCGTCCGCGCGCGAAGCCGTTTACTGCTGTCGATTTTTTTTTTTCTTCTTTTTTTTCACGGACAGCCTTCCTGGCGCGCGCGCACAGGTGTTAGGTAGCCGAAGCTTGGATAAACGGCGGTGAGCTGGTGGTCTAATAAGTGTGATAGTCTTTTAGAGCGAATGGAATACAAAACGATGAGAGTTAGAAATTAATCGTCATTTTGAGGAGCGCGTAAGTTTTTTGGTTTTTTTTTTATTGTGAATTAACGTATCGGTTATGTACGATTATTAGGGATAGTTGTTGAAGAGGGTAGACCGAGGCGGACGGGATTGAAACAAGAATTTAGTTAAAAGAGAGATTTTTAAGTTTGGAAAAATCGTTTATTGTTAATGTTGAAATTAAATTAACACGTTGGATGCGGGTATATTTTGCCGCGGACTTGCGCGTATAGCGGGCGTTTATTCGTAAATTTCGCGGGAGTTTGATCATTCGGTAAAGTCGCAATAAATCGATAAGTACTTCGTTTTTCTGAACGAAACGTTTTTTTATTCTACACTTAAATCTATGTTCTATAATTATTTAAGAAAGAAAAACACCATACATACTTACAATGCCCATCGTATTTATACGATACCGGCTTTTCAGCACAAAGCTACTAAACACGTACTTTTACGTGATCCGTGCTCCAGTGACAAACTGCGAAAAACGTAAAAGTACGTTGCCCGCACGCGAAGTGTTAATTACGTATTAATTACGAATTTAGAATAAAAAGTTAACTTTCTGAGTTTTGACTGTTATTTTTTCATTATTAAAAGAAAATGATGTCATTCGTCTCCGTTTATTGGGACGATATAAATCGATATCTTTGAAAAACTGTAAGGTTCTACCTAATTCTGTTCGGTAGGAGTTTAGTAGAATTTGAAGGAGAAATATTTGTAAGAGTTTCGTGATAATGTGAGATTTGTAGTTAAAACTGAGGATAGGTAAAGTGTTAGCTTTTCATCTTAATAATACTGTAATTTTATAATTGCTTTTTTAATCTGCCTTTTGAATACCCAATATTATTCTATTTTAATTACGTACATGTATTTTCGGTTTCTTTCCTTTGTATCCTGTTTTCTGAATTTTTACCACACTTAACACCTAGAATACCATCACACGATTGAAATTTATTTTAAGTTTTATATGAAAAGAATCCTGCAATTATATTCTAACCCTGCTATCCTCCTCGAGTCTATATAACCTGAAATAAAATTCACTTTTACTTAATTGCTGTGCTTTTAAATATTCCTTTATCAAATCTAATGCATTTATTTTTTATGTTTACTTGTTTAATATTGCATACTTTGTAACCCCAAAATATTAAAAAATTAAAAAACTAAGAATTTTAGAGCGAAACTAATGTATGCTGAAAGTTAAAAGAACTTGTATATTTTAACATTACTTATTTTTAAATTTTCATGGCGAAAACACTTTTTATTATCCATTCACAATTATAAAAAAAAATATGTTATCTTGTATCATTTTAATCAAGCATCATTTGTTACTTTTTTATTGTTACTTTGATTCTACCTCAAACAATTTTATCACCGTCCATTTTCTCGAAGCCCGAAAACGCTTTAAAGCAATTCTTCAAACAAATGCAATGATTTCCTGCAGCGTTCGAGCGCAGAATGTACACAGAAGTCTGACATACACGAGTATGTACTTTTCTTCTTCTCCTTTCCTCTCGTAGAAAAGAAAACGGTGACCTCGCACGCGTGAAGATAGGTCAAGGCCGAGTCTTCAACTTTGGCGGCGAGTTCGAATCGCTGCCATAAGGTACACAGAGAAGCCGAGAAGAAAATCGAAGACACACGTGTTCGCTCGCGTTTCTTTTCCCAGTGGGTTAGGTTCCTGTTAGGTTTGATGTTTCTTTTCTAATTTCCACTCCTCCGTGATAATCTTTTCCTATGAACGGTATAAAGTACTCTATTCAAGTTATTTCACGGTAATTAAAATCGTTGCTATCTTTATCAAAATTTATACAATTTATAGAAAGTGTTTCTTTCAGTTATTACTTTTTTTTTTTGCTTCTTAAGGTAATTAGAATGAATTCAATTAACCCCTTGCACTACGCCGAAACTCTGAAAAAGCCGTGCCAAACTTGGCCGCCGGAATGGTCGCGGAAGGCTCGTATTTACTTCACGCGATGGATCTCTTTGGAAATTCAAATGAATTTGGATGAAAAACTTTTAAAAAATACTTTAGAGTTTGACTCGTGATATTCATGTTTGTCATGGAAATGTAACAACGAGTCTGACGAGAGTGAAAGTAGTGCAAGGGGTTAATCAGAGTTATATGCTACATTTTATCGCAGTTATTTTATTTTGTGTGGTACAAAATACACGGTGAATTGAGTATTATGATCTCTTTGAATAATTGTATTGTTAGTGGATCGTTCGCATTTTTTTTTGCACCGTGTAAGGAGCAAACATAGTTCAGGGTGTCCTGTAGTTTTCGATTTTTATTATGGCTCTTCGTAAGACACAGTTTTACTCTGGAAAGAGAAATTTTCAAATCGTCGCCTCTAGTCTCATTATATGCATAAAATGGTACCACTATTTATATTTTGTTTATCATTTTTTATGTCGATAAGGCTACGACACTCTCTTTAGATACTTTTCTCCGTACGCTTTGACTTTTTTCAGATACTTTTCTCTGTACACTCTGCTTCGGCTTTTATTAGGTCGGTGCATACGAAATGCCGGATTTTGATTACATGTAAATATTTGTATTCCCGTTTCCACCGTATGATTGTTTATGAGATAACCTTTTATACAGTTCGGTTATCTATTATCAGAGTCACGTTATGTTCGAAACACTTTTTCCTAAATTATGCATTTTAGCCACTTTTTGAACATTTATTCCAAGTCTAAATTTTGTTGATACTCGTATAGTTTTCTCATACGAACACAAATTTAACGATAATGCTAGAAAAATCACTCGGAACATAAACGGAGCGTTTAGACGGAATATCGTGAACAAGAGGAAAGTTTAGCGTTAATTCGCAAAATTCCGTTTTAGAAATTTCTCTGTGAAACGAGTAACGTGGTAGAACGTTATTCCACTGATGGAAAATAATTCACGTAAAAACATCAAACGAACTCGCTCTAACAATGAATATTAATCATTCCATGGTAGTACATCACATTTTAAAAATTGGTAAGGTCAAAAAATGACACGAGGTTACTGTTATTTCCTAAGAAAATCCGACATTTCATATGCACCAGCCTAATATTTACACTCGTAAAAATACGCAGCATGTCACCTTTTTTCTCTGTCAAATAACGATGCATAACCATTAGATATTATTACACACCGCGAGTTTCACAGCCCATAGTCAGTATTTATCGTTCACTTCGTATTTATTGTATAATTAACCCTTTCACGGCGAACAGCGCCTTTTGCCGCTCAGCTATAGATGCTCGCTTCGAGCGGACAGCGCCTTTTGGCGCCGTTCACTTGTTATCAACATCTGCCCAATAACGTCCATTCAGTCGATTGTTCTCGACGCGCTAGCAGTGCACGCTTCTTGTCCAGAGATGTTTCATATAATCGAATATTCAATATCGAATATTAATTCATTTCTTAGCGCTCCGCCGCGAAAGGGTTAATCGAATACCGAGAAAGTACGCGGTGTCCGCGCGAAAAAATGTTCCGTCAACGCGTCGTGTTCAAACCTAGAGCGCTCCGCGGTGGAAGGGTTGAAAAATAAACCCACACGACTCTCCAGATGGAAGTTATAAATCAAAGGATGCTTCAAACCCGGAATTAAGCAAGACTAACTCGACCACGTCCATTTAGCCGGCAGGGATGCATTCGTGATATTTAGATAATGACCATTGAATGTTTCCATTGAAGACACTTCCTTGGGTCAAAAGAAAAATGACGCGTGTAATAATATCGGCGATACGATCTTCTTGATGAACGTGGTAACGAGATACATGGTACACAGGGTACACGCGTAGAGAAAGAGAGAGGCCGGGATGCAACGTATCACTTTTAAACGCCGGAAATGAGTTATTAGCGGTTGCGTCGCACGCACTCAATTGTCCTGATTTGGAAACCTCTAATCTGGTCCTCTCCTTTCTCTCTCCGATCCACTCTGCTCTGTCTTCCGGCGACGAATTCGAGCGTTCGTGTTTCCGTGTCTATCGCTACTATTTCACAAGCGACCCTTTCTCGCCAGAATCAATTCTTGCCGCCTGTCAAAATGATATTCATGATTCCGTTCATTCGATTCGACTTTGCAGCGAAAAAAGTTAAATTAGCTGCCTTTGCCCTCGCCGAGGCAGCTGGGCCCTTGGTAACGAGGAAAGTTTCGTCGGCGACCAATGCTCGGCATTTTTTTATATTTCGTTCGATAGAGAGACCCTCCTCGTTGTTTCTCGTCGTGAAAGTTGAGAACTGGTCGATGTGTTAATATTCTTTAAACGAGGGTATTTGATTTCTTACGGCTTGGTATTTTTGATGTGAGAAAATTTTATTGTCTAACTGGGATAGTGTAATTTGTTAGATTAGTGGTGTGGAATTATATGTTTCATTTGAAAATGTTAACACAGTTTAATTGAACTTAAATATTTTTTTAATTATAAGGCTAACAAAAAAGTATTTTCAGGTGGTATATATGGCTCTTTGTAATAGGATAAATTTTTGATGAGACATTTTTTTTATACCTTATGTATTCTAAGATAGAAGTTATACGAACTACAATGAACTGTGCATATAAAGAATGTTATTCTTATTTTATATCAGATCTTAAAATAGTTATTATGTTAACAGAATTTAATTGAACTTAAATATTTTTTTTAATGTAAGGTTAACAAAAAAGTATTTTCAGATAGTAAATATGGCTCTTTTGTTAGGATAAATTTTTGTTGAGATATTCTGTTATGGCTTTTGTGTTATAAAATAGAAGTTATATGAACCACAGTGAGCTGTACATATAAAGAATGTTATTCTTATTTTATATCAGATCTTAAGATAATTAATTTTTAAATAAAAATCAGATTATTTCATCATTTTATTACTATAGTACAAAAAATATTTTAAATAAACAGGTTTGTTATAATTAATTACAAAAGGTACTGATCATCAAGTTCGTGACGGGTGATTTTCGGCGAGACGCTTAGCCGAAGACCGTACATAATTTTCAAAAATCCATACCTAAATATTACAAAGGTCTGTTATTTAAATTTGCGTGAACATAAGAAACATTGCTTCTTGATATCAAGCTTATAACCATTTATTATTTAACCCTCAGCGCTCTTTTGGCTCCGCTACGGAGACATTCTGTTTCCAGTATGATCACGCTCAATTTCCAAAGATATCACACCACGATGATTTACAAAATTAAAAATTTATGATTCATTTACCAGAGGAAAAAGGATATCTGTAAAATAAATAAAAACAAGTACTATACTACAATAGTAATTTTTTCCGTTCAAAATAAACCTTCTTTTCTTCACTGATAAAGAATCGCACGGAGTGCAAAGGGTTAAAATGTCAAAAAAAATTCTTACCGCAAAAAGAATTTGCAAAGTCGAATATATTAATACCATTTCGTGGATACAATATTAATCATAATCTCGTGTTACGCAAACAATTCCAAGAAACCGCACAGGGAGCCTTGATTCTTTCGATAAAAATTCATCTCAAACCTCAAACCTCAACCTTCGCCTCAAAATTCACCTTGCACAATTTCTCTCCGATTGGTTCAAATAACAAAAATCGTCGGTTCCAAGAAATATTTGACTAAGATACAATTTTGCGAACCGTAAAGCATAAACGATGTCGTGGAATTCACACGATGGTAGGTCGCCGCTCGCACGGTAGTGTGTTCAGCGGACAGACAGATAGATTTGTTGTCCACACATTCACCGACGGGGGTGGCGGCGTCCCGACGCTTTTCCAAGGCGTCCTCGCCGGGCTATTAATTGTCTCTGTTGATTCATTTGATCGTGCTCGGGGTTCCCAAGTGAATCCACCGACGCGACGACACTTTCGATGCGAAGGTCTTTTACGAGCGGCCTGCTGCAGTCGTACGGCCGTCCACTGGCACCGCCAGCACCCCCACCGACCCCCCTTTCTAATTCACGTGAAAGCGTCTCCCTCGATTAAAATTAACAGGGTGGACGCTGCCAGGCAGGTGGCTTCGTTAGGGTACCGTAAAGTGGCTTCGTCCTTTGAATTTCAAGCACCATCTAAGAATCTCGTTAAACTCCATCGCCGTTCGACGAGATAATTGAAACTTCACGGAAGGGTTAGTTTGCTAATTTACGTACTCGACCCGATCCACCCTTGCGCTGATGCTAATTGCATTTGCGCCGATTACGGGCCTCGGTGAATATTATTGTATTATTTGTCACGTCTCGTTTTGTCCCTGCTCTATCAAGTAGAAGAGATCTTGATTGATACATTGTAAACGGATGAAGGAATTTATTGTGTTCCGTGTTTCGTATCTTAACACTTCGTTTACCGGGAATTTTACACAGAAACTATGTCATGTCACCGGCTATTATTTTGTAATTGAATTTGGAAGTAAAACGTTCTAAATAAAGTCGAATAAATTTGATCGTGACTGCTGAAGAAAGTATTTATTTTGGAGAATTTGGAAACCTGATTTTTCTTATGAACGTAATTTGTGATATTAGGTTTTTTTATCATGTAATATCTCGTTTGAATAGCCGTTTTATCGTTTAGGTTCGAAAAGACGAGTTAACTCGTCACAGGTCGGCAACGTTTGGGTATGAAAAGACGAGTTAACTCGTCACCGGTCAGCAAAGTGTTAAAAAGCTGAAAATTATGAGAGATTGGTTTTAACACTGGAACTATCGGCGATTAAAGTGGACTTATTTCTATCAAAGAAATAAAAATGATAGGTATTTTAAAAACTATCTTTAATAAGGTAACAATTCTTTGTATATATTTTTTACAAACAGTCATAGAAAATCCAAAAAAATATATCATTGTAAATTTATAAAGTTTTTATAAGAAACTAGTGTTAAGAATGATCACTTTAGCTGAAAATTTAAATTAACCGGTCAGCTGTGTTTGACGATTATATCCGTCATGGAGAAATGGCAGTATTTTGTGTCATGACGACTATATCCGTCATGGAGAAATGGGAGTATTTTGTGTCATGACGACTATATCCGTCATGGAGAAATGGGAGTATTTTGTGTCATGACCACTATATCCGTCATGCGTGAAATTTAGTTACCATTTCCTATTTAAATTGCAATTTTAGCGAAAACTAAAATATATTCGTAAATTTCAATATGTTTAGAATCTTTGGAGGTAAAAACGAAATAAAACAAACAAATAAAAAGGTATAAATAATTTAAGACGGATTCACACATAGGTGCGGGCTCTGAAAAGAGTTCGCCACAGCTAACTGGTTAAGATCTGTGTTTGAATCGCGAAATTCTTTAGCGGCCATCCTTTCGAATTCTTTCCAAAGGTATGTTATGTTACGAATGGCGTGAGAGCATCGAGTAGCATATCCAAAGCCTACTCGTGACACACTGGTATTGGAAATAAGGTCGGTCGGTCTTTAACGACCGGACGATTATCGATTAAACAGGGAGATCGACAGACTCTTGACGGAGCGGTTCTCGTGTGCGAACGTATACGGTCGTTCGTGTTATAAGAAATGTTGTAGCCAACGACTGAATTGTAATAAATAAACGTAAATATGTATATTGACGAAGCAGCGGAGTGCAACAATAAGTAAAAGTTCATTCGAACGTAATTTTATTTTATAGTAAGATGTAAAAGTACGACTCTATCGTCAATCTATTAAGATAATGTGTGCGTTTATGTTGCAACTTGAGGATTCTTTGGAATATTAATTGATTTGAGATGATTGTTGGAATGGAGTTAGTGATGTTTAACACTAAACCTACCGACGATTAAACTACACCTGCTTGAATCAAAGAAATTACAATAGTAGATACTTGGAAAAATATAGAATGCTAGAGAAACAAATCTTTGTCCATATATTTTACGGAAAATCGTAAAAAAATATTCAAAAGTGCACGGTTGATAATTGATAAAATTTGAACAA
>SMSQ01023524.1:14143-25621 GCA_019453375.1 Ctenoplectra terminalis
AACTACACCTGCTTGAATCAAAGAAATTACAATAGTAGATACTTGGAAAAATATAGAATGCTAGAGAAACAAATCTTTGTCCATATATTTTACGGAAAATCGTAAAAAAATATTCAAAAGTGCACGGTTGATAATTGATAAAATTTGAACAAAAAATTACGAAACGGTCATTTGACCGCTTTGGTAGGTTTAGTGTTAAGCTATTTCATGGAGAAATAAATTTTATGATGCTACATAAACCAGAAAACTTAAAATGATTCATTTCTTCTTCATAAAAAATGTTTTTTTTTCGTAGAAGCTTTAATTGTCACAGTGTATTTAATATTTAATTATTGTACAGGATGAAAAAGGGAAACCTGTTAATTTTAATTTTTATAAAATGGTTTTTGAAATAATATGGATAAAAAAATATTTTAAAATTGTATATAATTATACAAAGTGGTATTATATTTAATAATGAACGATGGAAAAAATGATTTAAAAATCCGTGAATCAAGTATAAAAAGCAAAATTCTTTAGTTATAAAGTACTTGCTTAAAATAAACATATACACTTATCTTAGCTTATTAATTTATTTCTTACTTATTAATTATTTCTTCTCATTTCTACTTATTAATTCTTTATTTTTACTATTCGATTACAAATTCAATAAATACTTCACCTTCAAAATTCCCAAATCTGTATCCAGTAATTTATATAGTAAATATTATCTCAGCACTTGCACCACTTCAAACGATATCCCACCCCAACGACCACAAAAGCTACGCTATGAATTTTTATGCAACTTTATATTTTTTAGAATACAGTAAAAAAATTAGAATTTCTATAGAAAATTATGTCACCAATTAGGTATTATAAAAAGCACGATAATTTATATATATATATTTTTTTATTTTTTTCGCATTACATATATCCAATTCCTACAAATATATACAAATCTATAATTTACTTATTATATCACACAACTATTTAAATCAACGCTCTCAAACACATTGCAAAGTGTCACGCGAGAAGAGCTGCTGTTTCACGGATTTGCAAATCCGTAACAAGCGGGTAAGCGCGGAAGGGATGAATGTCGAGGAGGGAAAATCTGTGCTCATTTAACGAGCCTAAGGGTTCAACCCTTCCGACGTTTCCACCCTCCGACAATATTTAATGCATGTTTTAAGCGTAATTAAATGGCAGAAGGTTTATCGTCCCCAACCACGTTCGCCCTCCCACGCAAATTATCGCATTTAAACCCCAACGATCTCGAGCTCTCATCGACTGTCACCCCGCTACCTTCTCCACCCGCGTTTCTGGATACCTACGCCGGTCATAATGTACTTTTCATTAGCCTCGAACCCTTTCGTGGAGTAGATTCAATCTTGGAATATTCATCGCCTCGCAACCCTTCTCCCTTACCCAACACGGGATCCTTTTACAGCTTCACGAGCCGTCGTTCAACAGGTTTTAATTAGCGTCGACACTTTCTCGATGATGCTTCGACCCTTTTCACGCGATAACTTATTTGTTCCCTGTTTGAATCGCGAGATTCCTTAATGGCCACCCTTTGCGTCGTAGACAGAAAATTTATTCGCAAACAATTATTTAAAAAAATTTTTTTTTATGGTATTTGAAATATTTAAAATTTTATATCAAGGGAAACTATTTTTTTCTTTTTTTCTTTTAAATGTAAGGGAAATTGTTGCTGGTTTTAATTTCGTCTTTTGTTAATAAGAAATTGATTTTATGTTTGTGGGAATGATTGTTAAGGAGAGTGCTTTGTATTTAGTGATCAGATATAAATAATAGAATTGTAAAAGCTATAAGTTTCTTTTTTCAATGTTATTGTACCTCGTGATTGGTTTCATTTTAATAGCTACTACAAAATTGTACAAACATGGTTTAAGTGGCCGTGGTTTTCTGTGTAATTTAAAACTGATAATTTTTGAAAATTAATTTGCGTCTCCGTAACAGTTATAAAATACAGAGCATAGAACTTTTTCGGTTTACAATAACCGCATTTAGAAAATTATTATTATTATATATTAGTTTATTAGATTATTTAAATCATAACGTAATAAAATTAAACGCTACTTATATTATTTATTTAACATAATAAAATTAAACGCTACTTATATTATTTATTTAACATAATAAAATTAAACGCTACTTTACACTGTGATTTTAGTTCTACGTACTCAACATGTAAATATAAAACACAGTTGCATCAAAGTTTCAGTTACCAATCAATTTCAACCACAACACAGCATAAAATACATTTTATTATAGAAACAGAAGCTTAGAATCAAAATTATTTCCAATGATAAAATCAACCCTTAACCCTTTCTTATCCGAGCCACGTTCGACACTTCCAACATTCGCATTCAACGAGCCACATTTAAAAGCTATTAACCCTTTGCACTCGCGAACTATTTTAAGTTTCAAAGGACTACCGTGAAGACTTAGTGTTCTTCTGGAAAGAGAAACATAAAATTACAATTGTTTACGATTTTTTATTTACTTAGTTAATTTACTTTATTTTAAAACAAAAGAAGCGTTTGAATTAACGAAAATACAAAATTTAATTCAAAACTTAATCTCTGAACAAAATTATGCATGTCGAGTGCAAAGGGTTAATTCAGCTAAATTTTACATAATTAATAACACATGAATATATCCACATCGATCAATTCCTTTCGGTTCAGCTTTAATATAAAAAGAATCGTATATCTTAAAACCTAAAAGAACGGAACAAAATAAAGTGTCGAGTTCAGCTCGACACAAGACAGCGAACGGTTAACCTCCGACCTCGTCGCTATTATCTCTCGACTGCGTCCAAAGCGTAGCCCAGGGCGCGATCCGTTCACAGTACAGGGTTGGCCACTCACCCTCCGCGGCCTCTCCAAGCTCTAAAGCCAAGAATAACCCTTGCTTTGCATCTCACCTGTTGCTCGACACCGACCCTCGACACTCCCGGTGGCGGTGCTTTAGGGGTGGCTAATTAAAGAGTCAGACGGTGGCTGGTTTCGCGGTGTTTAATACACCATTCCTTCACCCTCTCTCCGGCCTGCCCCATACCCGTTCCTCGTCTCCGTCCGGCACCAGGACAGAATCCAGATCCACTTCAGCCCCGGCGTTTTTGTTCCTCTCGGTTTCACAGGCCTGGAATTAATTAGCGGCTCCGGTTAAGCGGGGGTGGATACCGTCGCGGCAACTCATTTAAGGGATGTTTATTTTAATTTCAGCCCGGTCTCGAGGGCAGACCGCCATCCTGGTGACTTTTTATTACTTAATTAACTTCTTCTTCCCGTACCACGATCTTCTTCATCACCTCGAGCCACCGCCGCGACCCGGTCACCCCTAACACCATCCTCTTTGCCACGCTTCACCACCATCATCCCCTTCCGCAATAACCTTCTTTCTCATTTTTCTTCTTTTTCCTTTATTTATTTTTTTTTCTCCTTTTTTTTTCTTTTTTTTTCATCATGTTCGATGTCCAAACTCTTGTCGAACATTGTGGAGATTCTGCTCGGCAATTATTTCCTCGTTATTTCTCATCGTGCAACCGAGGCGACCCGCGCGACTCGCTGCTTAATTATCGCTGCGAAAATGATCCTCTCGATGGACCGTCTCGCTTCCTCTCAGCGCTCATCCGGCTCCAGCGACCACGAACCCTGTGATTATAATGCCAACGCCGAATACGCGATCCTTGGGTCCTCTCGGAACCACGGTGCCCAACTGAACGGAGAAAGAGCGAGAGAGAGAGGCACGGGGAGATGGGAAATCGTTTCTCGTGAAATTGCTGACGGCTCTCTGCATTTCTGCACGTGAAACCACCTTCCTCGGGCGGATTCGAGCGTGCCGCTGCAATAGGAATCCTGGAACGGGCGTAAGGGAAAGCACGGCTTGCGTGTTACCGAGCCGAAAACACAGTAAATTAGAAGCTGGTGCGCGCGAACTCGCGGACTGACGGAAGTGAAGGGTCACTTGGATAGCGTTTGAGGATAGAAGTTTGACAATGGGGGGATGTCAGAGAAAAATGGGAGAAATTGACGTATGGTGAAGTACGTTCGAGTAATCGTGATTCGAGAAAAAGTGGTTTAGCTTAGAAAGGGGTGCCTTCTGGTTTTATGGGTGCAACAGATTTTGTGTAAAATTTACGCAGAATTGTTTAGGCAGAGTTATAAATTTGATATTGATAATTGTTAAAGAGAAATGGGGAATATTAATGTGTAGTTGTAGTAGATTTGAACGAAAGTGAAATGTGAACTGAAAATTTTGTAACGTAGATGTATGCTTGGTTAACGTAGAAAATTTGATAGCAAGGATTGTAAAAAAGAGGATATAACAAAGATTATAATAGATATGATAAATTAAATGTGAACGAGAATAATTTTATAGTATGAGAAAGAGTTTCGTCCAAACGAGAAGAAAATAATTTAATAGCATGATAAATGATTTTTTTATTTTTTAAAGGAAAATTTGTGTAGAAGAATTTTAGTGGCTATGTCGATCAGAGCACATCTTGCCGATTTTAACACTCTATAGCAGCGATGAGCAATCGTTAATTAATTAATTTAGTCAATAATTAACCCCTATGCTAAAAAACTTTTTTTATAATTTACTAAAATAAATACATGTAGATTTATAATATTGATGTTTATAATATTCAGTATACTATTAAAAATAGCTGTAAAACGGAACATTTAATAACTCAAAAGAGATCTAGTCATTTCACTCGCAACATCATCTCATCTGGAATTACCGTATTGGAAATTTGACTCTGAAAAGAGTAAACGAACAATTATGATTTATTGAAATAAAATGAACTCACGGTACGAAACGTATGGATATTTTTGAATCAAAGAATTAATTTTGCGTATAAAATCCGATGATTTAGCATTTGTAGGCGTCCGTAAGGAATAATCGAAGAGAATGTGTGGGAGATACTAGGTTGAGGTGAAAGTTTGTTCGTTTGAACGGAAACAAGTTTACGCAAATGGAAAGCAATTAATCATCAGCGAAGCCTTTTTATAAAGGCAGATATGCAATGGAAAAGACAAGTATGACAATGAGTGGCACTTTTGTTTCGGCTTGATATACACGTGTACACCTATTATTACGATAAAATATTACAAGTTTCTAACATGTCACGTGGCATACTCTGCGTGTTTTTACATGTGATTTACAGTTCCAGAAGCGATTGTTTTGTTAAAGTTTTATAGCTGTTGGATTGGCAGGTAACGTAAGACTACACGCGTCTATAAATGTCGTTCATAAACGCTATCATAAATGTTATCGTTGCGATATGTATCTAGATTTAATTACCCATCCACCGGGATGATTTAAGAATGTATAAATTTATTCAATTAAAATTCCTCCGTTTCTGGTACAATGATTTTATTGACGCTCGTATATTCAACGGTTCGTGAAATTCCTTAAGTTAAATGCTTGAATTTATCTGTAGAATTATTATAATTCGAAGAAATGCAAAAAAAATTCTTTGCGCATTTATAATTTTAGATAAATTAAACAGAGACGTGAGAAATTGTTAACAACTTGTTAGTTAAATACGCTGGATACGTACACGTAATATGCAAAACGTGCGTTATGCAAAATATGCAAAATATGCAAAATAAAAAATGTCTTTGTAAACTTCTCTTATGACAAAATAAATTTTTGTGCGGGTCCCATTTTTTTAAATATTCTGTGAGTGTGGGTGGTGATAAAAATGTAATATTTATTGAAAACAATTTTATTCCACGTCACTAATTATTGGCTTAGTTCTTATATTTTTTTAATTATTTTATTTTAGTATTAGTATAATATTTTCTATTTTTGACTCAATTGTATATAGAAAGAAAAAAACAATTCTCTAGGTAGATACTTCCTAGGCCCAGGGTCGTTATCTGGTTGGTCACTAGACGAATCAAAAACAGGACACATATTCTCTATAAAAATATGCATTTGCATAAATATCCGCAGTGTAATTATCACACAGGGTAAGTCCGGAATAATTCGACCAGAATTATTAACCAGTTAACTGATTAATAAAATGTTATTGCTGTTGCGAATATTCATTCATATCCGTGTAAAATTCTTTATGTAAGACCCTACCAACGCGCCGAGGCACTGCTTAAAGATTTGCGCTCGCAGACGCGGTGCGGCGTCAATGTAACGACTTACCGCATGTTATATTGTAGAGCGCGTCACGGCAACCGAAAGTTAAATTGTAGCGCAAGTGGTTAAAGAAAAAGAGAGTCAATTAAGCATTTAATAATTGTGCAACAAAAATAGTTCTCCATCGTTCGTATCTACCATAAATCCGTCCACAAAATTCTACATCATCGCGGTACGGCTCTAATTACGTTTATCGACACTCTTCCGCTAATTCTCGCCTTATCGCGGCGAGCAACGTTTTATCAAGCTCTTGACGGTCGTCTAATTGCCTCATCAAAAGCGCGCGGCCACCGTAATTCCCGCGAACATTAATCAGCGCTATCGCGAATATATTCAGAATTTTTCCCTCGGCCGCAATAAAGAAAGCAACAGTGACGAAGCAAGCTCATCAAGCACGCGCCTTTAACCTTCGCTCTCCCGTGACAGGAAGTACGTCTAATTAATTTCACCGGGAGAAAAGAATCCCTCGCGGGGGTGGCTTCTCTCCGTTAAGAATACAGGGCCGGTCCCAGGAATAAAAGGACGAATAAAACGAGGGTTGGGGGATGGAGGAGCACGAAGAAGAGGGAAGACAGGAAAGAAAAAGGGAGAGAGAGAGAGAGAGAGCCTCGAGATTATTTCGTTATGTCTCGCGGCGAGTCGAGATGTCGGGCAATTAGCCGTCGTATAATTATCCCCCTCGCCCTTATTTACCCAGGCGGTTTGAGGTGGCAGCTGTTGCCGCGATATTCGCGAGAGAGCTCGGTCCAATAACAAAGTATAATAATGGGATACCTTGCGCCATTTATTTTAATATTCCGCTGGTCGGCGATAAAAAAAAGAAGTTTGATTAACCGAAGATGAATTTGGCGTTGTATAAGCAGGATTCGTCGGCGATTAACGGAGTGGCATAAATTGAGGGATTGGGAAACGGAGAGCAGATAGCGCAAAAATAGGGAGAATGATGAATAAAAGTGTCTGAAGTGGAGGAAAAGAAATTTGGTTAATTAAAAGTGGAAAATTTGATCTTTAGCGGCTCTATCGGTGATTGGTGATTTTAGTGAATTTAAATTGAGTGATTGGGGAAGGAAAAAGAGGGAGAGAAGAAAGATCTGGAGGGGCGTAAAGAAAAAATTGCAAGAAGGAAAGGAAGTCCAGTTTCTTTGTATTTATTAAAATTTTTGTTTTTTTTTCGATGACTAAAGAATTCATTAATAATCAAGTAACCACATGAAAATTAAATATACTTCGAATCTGTTGTAAGCGGTTAATTTAAAAATCTGTGCAGTGAGTGTTTATTAGGCTTTACGTTCTGTCTCCTTGTTTTTCTTTCCTCATGAGCTTCTATGCATATGCGTTGACTTGGCCTAGTTGGTGTCAATTTTAACTTCAGATGTAATGAAAAAAACTTGAATAAAGCTAATAAAACCAACTCCCCTGTCTTTATCCGAACAAATAAATATATTAACACTAGAACTATCTAAAACTAAATATTTCTATAATTTCTTATAGAAATTTTATAAATTTACAACGATGTATTTTGGGGAATTTTCCATGACTTTTTGTTAAAAATATGTACAAAGAATTGTTACTCTTATTATAGATACTTTTTCAAATACCTATCATTTTAATTTCTTTGGTTCAAATAAGTCTACTTTAATCGTCGGTAGCTCTAGTGTTAAATCCTCAGAACAAATCGGAGAACAATCCTATTAACGATAAACGGAATAAAAACTATAGAAGAATTGAACCCAACACAATTTTCGTACAAATAAACCAGAAGTGAAAATACATTAAATCCGCAGAAGAAATCAAAGAACAATCCTCCTATCAACAATCGGAATAAACACTATAGAAGAATTGAACCCAACACAATTTTCGTCTCTCGACTAAAAGATCTATCAGCGATTCACGAACATCGCCAATTCCAATTCGATAAATCTCTAATCAAGAGCCATTAGTAAACCGAAAGGAACCAGAAGTGAAAATTAATAACGGATTCTGAGTAGTCGTTTTAACGAAATGTAAAAGAGAAACGTTAAAAGGAAGCGAGAGACACGAGAACGAGGGGAAAGAAGTTGGTCAAGACACTGCTCTCCACCCTGCCACCCTCCCATCTTTGTCTCGGTGAGCCGCGCTTTCAGAATTCTTCCTTTCTTGATAATTATCCTACCGTCCAGCCAGTCCTTAATCTTTGAGCTCGCCTTTCAAGGAAAGCTCCTACCGAATGAATGCCCGGCCACGGCGAAATAATATTTTATACACAACAAAAGCGGCCCCCGGCGCGGCCGCCGCCCTCTCCTCCACCCACACCTCGGCAACCTTCGCCCTTCGCCCCGCGGCACCAACCGATTGTTATCGCGGAGACGTTACCTAGCACCTATACAGAACTGGCTATTTTACTTTCTTCCTTCCTCCCTTCTTTTTCGCTCGTCCCAGCGCGATTCCCGTTGATAGCGCGCTCTCCGGTGCAAATTAATCGCGATTTTATGCCCGCGAAAAGATGCGCCGCGGAGATTGCGTAATCGCGCCGGGTATAATTACGTCTTTGTGAGGCGATTCAAAGGTTTCATGGTGCAGTTATAAAATAGGAAGCAGAAAGCGTACGTACGTGGATCGGTGATTTCGATGTGTGAGGTTTCGGGTGATAATGCGAAATTTAATCGTAATTAATGTTGCAGGTAATTTAAAGAGTTATTTAGTAATTTCATGGTGAATCCTGGAATGGTGTTTCGTTTGTTTGAGTTTCATTTTACGCCGAGCAAAATTTTGTAAATTTATCGCTGAATTTTTTCTTGCTCGAGGAATTATTGAACTGGTGTTACTGTTACCCGATTAACTTCGAACGTGGTTAACAAAGATTGTGAAAATGTAATCAACCTCGATTTGTGGAAATTAATAATTGATTAAACTTGTACACTGGTAACTATCTTTTTAGACATTCAGCAAGGAATTTCGTTACCATCGAACGTTCGTTTAACTCTTTGGGGCACGCTGGGATTAAAAGTAAAACTTTTCGATGCACCGTAATGCATGGTGGGACATTTTTAGTCCCACCTTGATTTAGGGAAAAGGATGTGCTCTAATAAGTACCATTCACGAACCCATATGGCACGGTGAGACTATTTGAGTCCCACCCTATAACAACAAATTCAATCGAATTACTATTATTTTTTTATATTTTTACATTATGCGATTCCTTTATCGGTAAAGATATACCAATTTTGCTTCATTTAAAACGCAATCAAATTTCTACGCAACATGGGTCTATTTTATTATCCGAAGTCCTGTGCCGCAAAGAGTTAACTAACAAGCTTTTTATTCGTGAATATTAAACCCAATTTATATTTCATTTCTCACAGATTTTCACATACTCTTTCACAAAAATCGTAGTCTCGTAAACATTTTCAAATCATAAATGTTACCAAGGTTGTTCAACCGTATCTCCAACACACTGGTAAATACCAACGCCGAGGAAAAGTAACCCAACGCTTAACAATTTGCGCATTACAAATTACNCTAATAAGTACCATTCACGAACCCATATGGCACGGTGAGACTATTTGAGTCCCACCCTATAACAACAAATTCAATCGAATTACTATTATTTTTTTATATTTTTACATTATGCGATTCCTTTATCGGTAAAGATATACCAATTTTGCTTCATTTAAAACGCAATCAAATTTCTACGCAACATGGGTCTATTTTATTATCCGAAGTCCTGTGCCGCAAAGAGTTAACTAACAAGCTTTTTATTCGTGAATATTAAACCCAATTTATATTTCATTTCTCACAGATTTTCACATACTCTTTCACAAAAATCGTAGTCTCGTAAACATTTTCGAATCATAAATGTTACCAAGGTTGTTCAACCGTATCTCCAACACACTGGTAAATACCAACGCCGAGGAAAAGTAACCCAACGCTTAACAATTTGCGCATTACAAATTACCAAACCATTGGAACGATGACAAGAAACCCTCTCAATCCTCCATCGAACGGTCAAATCGTTCCGTTCACAGAGGAATTCTCCACGGTCGTTGAACGGTCACAATACGCGGGGATTCATAAGTATCGCGCGAGCTTGTACGTGGGGTCGGATCAGATTTCGTGTAGTCACTTAACGATTATCTCCGATGGATCACAGCCGGCCGGATTAATCGTCATTAATCTTCATCACCGCGGTTCCCGATCATTTTTCTCCGAGGGGCGTTCGCGCGCGTCCCGCCGCGCCGGTTCCGCGCGCGCGGCATCTCATTTAACCGTATAAATCACGTCGCGCTTAAAACTAAGCCCGCGAGGAGCGGCTGTTCCGAGCCGTGGCTAATCGACCATCCGCCCCCGACCCTCCACGAAAAATCTGCGCGAGCCAGACAGAGAGGAAGAGCCAGCCAGAGGCAGCGACACGAGCGGTCGCGCGAAATTATTCGAATCGCGCATACCGTCGTTGCTCGATCCTCGATCACGGTCAAGATTTCGTGGGGTCACGTGAGAATGCGCGCAGCCACGAGCTGACTCGTCGAGTAGCGCAGCCGTGGCGAGGCCGTGCGCGCGCGGTTGGTTTAAGCGCAATTAATCTTCGTTAAGTAAGCAAGCAAGCGAGCAGAGCTGGCCCTTCTACTTGCACCGCGCGCGAACGCCTCTCGTGTACACGTTCTCCACCGACGACGACCAACACTGTCATCCAATCGTGGCTGTCTCGACGCGTTACACGTGCGATGCGCGCGTATGAGTGCAACCAAGGAATCGTGAAGAAGAGTCGCGAGCAGTCAGTCCCCGTATCCCGTTCCTCTTCAGTTTGCTCGCGAGCGAGTGAGCGAGCGCTTCCCCTCTTCTGAGTCTCATAACTCGTCCGCTCCCTGTTCCTCTTCCTCTGGTGTACACGGTTAGTTATTCCCGGTACCACCGTGTGTACACGCACACAGAGCCCGGGGCTCTGATTAAATCTGAGTAATTAAGGGAGTTAACCTCGACTTAACTTGACTTAACGCAGTCACGCCCGCTTGCCCACCCCTCGCGTTTACACCGTTTACACGCCGCTTCGCATTGTTCGTGGAAACGGGTGTCTTCGCGCCGCGTCTCCTCGTCTCGTCTCCGCGGCTTGTGCGCGCGGGCGTAGGTACGCACGGGCCGCTCCTCGGCTCGGTTAATTGCTATGCGCCGCTAATTACACAGCTCCGTGGCCGTAAGGGGAACCGGTGCGTGCATCGACGTCGTTCCTCATGCAAATGAAACGCGTGGACCTTGTGTTCCTCTCGCTCTCTCTCTCTGTCGTGGTCTGGTGTCTTTCAGTTTTCTACCTTTTTTTTTTTTTTTTTTTTTTTTTTTCTT
>SMSQ01023524.1:27371-68444 GCA_019453375.1 Ctenoplectra terminalis
TTTGAACATCATAGAATATATTTCGATAGAAAAAAGTTATCAAACGAAGTGATATCACTTTGTGCATACATGATTAAATGCAAAGGACATAAATCACATTTCGAATTTTTATGATATGCGTACGTAAATTTTGAAACGTTAAGTATTTTTAGAGCTCTGTTTATTAGTATTATTTATTTTTTATTATTATTATGTTAGCATTCTATCATACGCTAATAAATTAAATATACCATCGGTTAAATTATATTATTCTTTATAATTATATTTCATCTATTCCAAACACGTTCCGAGGTTCTTTTGTACCAAATTAGAGAATCGATTTTTTTTTATTTTTGTCTTATGGCCGTGTGCGTCGCGACGCCTTGAAAATACCTCTTTCCGAACTAAAACTCTGGGTCATGTAGACCTATAATGACAATCGAGAGATAATAGGAAGTATACATATTCGAATGAATCAATAACGGATACTAAAAGTATTCTCCTTTTTAAATAATTCAAAGCTTTGTAACAAAATCTGACTCTCCGTTCTATTATTTTTTCAACCCATCGCTAATCGTCGCTAATTAATTCCACATGCAACCGATGCAACGTTAAAAGGCCAATAGGAAAAATTACTTTTAGATATTGCGGAAAAAGAGAATATTCATTTTTATAACTCAGAAAACATTAAAGCAGAATAAAGTAAATTAGAAAGCATTAGAGTAAAATGTAAATAGAATTTTAGATTGCATATTAAAATTTCTTTAGAAGGTTTGATCCTCGTTAACAGAATATTCGCAATATTTATTTTTATAACTCAGAAAACATTAAAATAGAATAAAGCAAATTAGAAAGCGTTAAAGTAAAATATAAATAGAATTTTAGATTGCATAATAAAATTTCTTCAGAAGGTTTGATCCTCGTTAACAGAATATTCAATTTCGTCTGGTAAATAGGTATTCTTGTAACAATGCTCCGAACAAAAGGCACAACTACGTCGTTCGCTCTGCTGCCAAAAGCAAATCCTGCTCGAGATGTTATACACGACACTTCTTGTTAACATAAGCGAAACTTATAAACGTTAAACTAAAACAGTCGGAATAAAGACAAATAATTCTGCAATAAACACGTCTAAATAGAACCTCAGGGAAAATCTGAGAACGAGAACGGGCGTCAATCAAGAATCTATAAATACCTGCCAACCATCACACGTGTGAAACTGTTAACTCTTTCTTGGAAATTAAAGTTAAGTCATCTTTGAACATTATTTCATCTGTGCTCTTTTGAAATATAGTTCTGTGAAAAACAATTGTTCAAGAATGTTCAATTGAAATATATTTCCTGTTAGCTCTCGCGGGTCCTGTAATGTTTTTATAATTATGTGCACCGTGGTTAATCGATGATCTTCATTATTTTATTTTATTTTATTTTATTTTATTTTTTGTCATCGTTGAAGAGTAAAAAATTGAGCATATTCTTAGAAGAAATAATTCTTTTTTTATTGGAAGCTAAAATATATTTGTTACGATAAATAACAGAGTATGAGTCAAAATAGATATACTAATTTTTTTTAGTAATTAATTCTTAAGTGAAGTTTTAGTTTTAGTTTAATAAATATTGTGTAAACAGTTTTAATTTAATAAATATTGTGTAAACAGTTTTAGTTTAATAAATATTGTATAAACACTTTTAGTTTAATAAATATTGTATAAACAGTTTTAGTTTAATAAATATTGTATATTGTAAAAATATTTAATAAATAGTTTGAATTAATAAATCTGTGTCCTTTTATCGATTTTGTGAATGGAAATTAATTTTTCTTTGCAACGTTTGAAACGTAATGAGATAATAAAAGAGTATATAAATTATAAAATAATTACAGTAATACATATTAAAGAATATTTTGTTTAAAGTTGCGTAGGGTTGCAGAGATTCCAATAATCCACTTAAGAATTAAATTTTAGTATTCAGTAATTTAAATAAGGAAAGCGGAAGAGAACTTCCGAAGCTTCCAATTTTTAATTGCGATAGTGTTTATTTAATTATGTGCTTGGGTACCATGAAAGACAACGAACACTGAAATTTAAACGATTAATTACATTTTAGCATTATATTTTAACATTTTAACTGCGTGTGACAGAATATTTTGCATTTTTTTCCATTTTACCATGCTTCGATTAATTTTTACATTAAAATTTAAATTATGTGTTATCCGAAATTTAAAGATGTTACTTGACAATGTTTAAGGTTAATCGTCTTATAATTATCGAGATGTAATTAATAATTTACAGTAGTCTGAAAAATATATATGATTTTCAAATCTGTGCAATCCTAATTTCTAAACGTTGCATTTTTTTAGCGAGTTTATTAATAATTTATTTGTCAATCGCGTTATGGACTGATTCTGATTATAGTGACCCATTGGTCAAATATGCGAAAAATATGTGATATTAAAAAAAATATGCATTTAGATTCATTTAATGACATTACCGGCTAATTTTTATTATAGTGACCCATTGGTCAAATATGCGAAAAATATGTAATATTAAAAAAATATTTAGTAACATTATTAAACGTTAATTTTAATAATATGTATGTAATAATTGCATTACAATACAGTTACTGTAATAATATACAACTAAATATTTAGTAACATTGTTTAAGTAATAAACATTTAGATTCACCTAATGACATTATTGTTAAATTTTTATTATAGTGATCCATTGGTCAATTATGCGAAAAATATGTGATATTAAAAAAAATATGCATTTAGATTCATCTAATGAGAAAACAAATATTTACCTAGATCCTAGTTTTTTAACACATTACGGACGGTTGACGAAATTTCTCGTATTTTGTATTTCATATCTTGGGAAGGTAAAAACAGTGAACGACGACGTATGAAAGATTACTTTTAAAACATGATCTTCTTAACTCAAACTTTAAATTATGATTTATATTTAAAATACAAAAGTATTACTAAAAGTACTTATATAAGCAACAATTTATTCTAATTCTATTCCGTAGCAAGATTTACAAAAATCAAGTTTCGTCGCCAATGTGTTAACTATGTTGGTCTCCAAAAAAAATGTCTACACCTAAAAATAGAGTTTGCACAAATCTGAAAATCGCATATATGTCTATCAAGCTTCTTCACATTATTAACCCTTATCGGACGTATGCTACCTCTGACGTGTCACTGCAACTTTCTTCTGTCTGTCGCATGACACATTTAACAACCAACGCGTTCGATATCATTTTAATTATTTTACACTTATGTTAATGTTTTATTCTTCAAAAAGAATGAAAAAAGAAAAGTACATCGTTTTAAAAAAACATCTATCATATAACACCAAATAAAGCTTCGATCTGGCGACACGTTGTGTACAAAATATTAACGTCCGATAACAGTTAATTAAATCTCTTAATAACCAAATTTCAATCATTTTTTCCTTTCCCAAATAATATATCGCTGTTTAGCAGTGATAGTGACAACCAAGAAAATTTCAATTTTGCTATTATTAACCCTTTGCGCTCCGTGCATTTCTTGCACCCGTCGGTAGTCTACTCCGCGGACTTTTAGGCAATATTTTGTAATCACAATACTTAGAAAAAAATGCTGCAGTTTTTAGAAAAATGCAGTGATAACTGAACAAAATTAATTTTTTTAAATATAGATACATCCATATAGATACAACCATAGAGAGTTAAGTACGAAATCTAAACTGCGTCAAATTCGGGCCAAAAACGGATTCCTTAAATCTAGCGTTAATTTATGCCAGTACCAACACCAACAAGCGATATGAAAATCTCAGATCGATCCAATTCAAGGTGTTGCAATTTTTCTGCCATCTTTACTTTCCACTGAAACACGCATCAATCTCCAACCTTAGCTCATTAACAACCGCTCCGCTTCAAAAGAGGTTTCTCCAAACCCAACTTCTCACCCCTTCACCGATTTTTCCGCAACCCCGCGATCACGCGATACGAAATGGCGTCAGTCGTTTCCAGTTGTTGCAGAAACGTCGCGACGCATGGGTTCCGCTTGCATTCGAGCGTAAGAGGAGAGGTGCCTTGCCTAATTAGCCCGCTCGGGTATTTCCGTCGCGTGACGTCACGTGAGCTCGTTTGCCTGGCCCACGGCCAGCTTTTCCGCCGAACTATAAACCATATTCACACCCACGCAACACAATTAGCCCGCGACCAGCCGGGGAATTATAATACCCGCAAGGCGGTCGCCTCGACGTAAGAAAGAATCTCTTGGTTCGCGTTAAAGGGAAGCGCCGGTGGGGTTGGAGGCGGAGGGTTCTCGCGATGAACGACGTCTCCAGCCTTTGCCTCGTAATCTCACCTATGAATTTCGCGCTTCTATTCCACGTATTTCGGCTCTGAACGCAAATATGTGAGCGTTCGGGGGTGGGGGAGTTGTCTGGGACAGGGATTTGTGCGGCTTGTCACGGTGCTGCGAATTGCTCGCTCTGCTTGGAGAATGGCTTCGGTTGAGGAAGTTGTTTTCTTTTATTCTCGCTCTTCTTTTTTTTTTTTTTTTTGCGAGGGGTTCAGGAATGAAAAGTGTTGTGAAAGATGGGACGTATTCGGTAGGTGTTAAAGGTGTAGAGAAGAATTGCGAGGTGTTGGTCGGACAATTTATAGCATCATTTTTAATTGAGATGTCTCGTTGGTTGTTGGCATGTTTGAGGCGTTGGAAGTTAGTTTGCTTTTGTAGTGTGATGGTTTTCAGTTTGAGATGCTTTATTCGGGGGATAGGTGCGAATATATTGGTCACCGATGAAGAATAACGATAAAATATGAGACTGGAATAAATTGTTTATGATTGATTAAATGTTGGGTAATGGAAAGCGAGAAAGGTAAAAATTGTTGTATTTTTGAATTCGCCACTTATTTCTATGTACTTAAGAGAAATATTATTTTCATAGATACTTTCATTCGATATGAGAATATAGAAAATATGGAAGAGTGAAAAATTGGCGGTTCAAAAAAGTGTTCCTATTATGAGACTCTGCTTAAAATTAATGTTAAAAGTTAGAGTTATCATTTGAAATTAAAAAGTTACTTATTTTTTTTTTTTTTTTTGTCTATTTAAGACAATTTTGATGCATGAAGCGAATTGCTCGCTCTGCTTGGAAAATGGCTTCGGTTGAGGAAGTTGTTTTTTTTTATTCTCGCTCTTCTTTTCTGTTTTGTTTTTTTTTCTTTTCTTTTTGTAGGGTTCAGGAATGAAAAGTGTTGTGAAAGATGGGACGTATTCGGTAGGTGTTAAAGGTGTAGAGAAGAATTGCGAGGTGTTGGTCGGACAATTTATAGCATCATTTTTAATTGAGATGTCTCGTTGCTTCTTGGCATGTTTGAAGCGTTGGAAGTTAGTTTGCTTTTGTAGTATGATGGTTTTCAATTTGAGATGCTTTATTCGGGGGATAGGTGCGAATATATTGGTCACCGATGAAGAATAACGATAGAATGTGAGATCTCGTTTATGTTTGATTAAATATCGGGTAATGGAAAGCGAGAAAGGTAAAAATTGTTGTATTTTTGAATTCGCCACTTATTTCTACATACTTAAAAGAAATATTATTTTCGTAGATACTTTTATTCGATACGAGAATATGGAAAGTATGGAAGAGTGAAAAATTGACGGTTTAAAAGACTGCTTAAAATTAATGTTAAAAATTAGACTTATCATTTAAAATTAAAAAGTTACTGATTTTTTTTTCTTTTTTTTTCTATTTAAGACAATTTGGATGTATGAAGGCAGCATCAGTATCCTCGCAATATTCATGGGTCCTTTGCGAACCTCTTTTCAGAATTCTTATTCCAGTTCTTGCGTTTTATTGATGGTGTCGTCTAACAAGGAATGTTCCCTAACATGGAAATTTAAAAAATGATAAAACTTTAGGGATATGTGATGTTCATGTAGATATATATCGCGCAATTCTTTTTTTGCTGCCCGAAGTCACTTTGAGGAGGTGAAATCAACACTTGAAAATTCTTCTATTATTCGATCTTGCGTTATAACTCGCAAACTATAAGACATACAATAAAAATTTTCAGACTAAAGTTGTCTTTTCTATATCATATTGTAAATCTCTTTAGAAATATAATAAATAATACCAGTAATATTCTGCATAATATAATTTTATTTTAATAAACAGTAAAGTGCGTCAGAAACATTATTAAATATTCTTGATTTGTTCGAAAAATCGTTTACTTTCTTTGTATCATTACTTAAAATATTCTGTTACTAATTTACGATTAAAATACATCCATTCGAATACGAAAGATTGCACTTCTATCAACAATAAAATACATTTACTTTAATAAACAATAAACCGATTTATAAGCATTATTAATTAACCCTTCAGCACTTGCTTCCATATTCTTTTGTCAATGCTAACTACGAATTACTATTTTATAATAATTATAAAACTGAATGAAATTGATTTTACAGATAAAAGAAATAAAATATTATAAGAATACAAATACACCTATCCATCTTTTATTAAAAAATGTATCATAAAAATCTTGAAGATCCAAAGCGAGTAACAAATTATTAAATGCTCTTGATTCGTTAACAAAATCATTTACTTGCTTTTTATCATTGCTCCAAATATCCTATTACTAATTTCCAATTAAAATATGCGTATCCATTAAAATACAAAAAAACTACATTTCAATCAACAATAAAGTTGCATCCATTTTTACACAAGCATTGCATTAAACGTTTCTCGATGAAACCTCTGCGAAATATCGAGACTTGAACAAGCTGATATTCACGAAACGTTTATCGACCCCAAAGACAAGATGTATAATATAAATTGCATACAGACGCCAACGCAGATATTTCCAGACAGAAATTAAATTTGGTTCCGCCGTGAGAAGAGGAATCCGCACGAAGCCAAGATTTCCTGTACTTTTTACTTAAGAGATAAGCTCCGTGTTTTAAGAGCGTTGCGGTGGAACGGTGTCGTAAAACCGTGGAGGGGATGCCTGTAGGTCGTCAGGGGGAAACAACCCCTCGAATCGGTCCTCGAATCGTGGCATCCAATAGATGGTGATGCCACAGGAGGAGACTCGAATTTTAAAGTAGCTAGACCAAGACCAGAATTGCCTCGAGTCTATTCTTTCCGCGGTCGAGCGGTTATTCCTTTATGCAAATGTTTCTTTTTCTTGACGAAATGCTCAACGAAACGAAATATTCCTTGCGATTGTTTCTAATCGCTGCGATATTTTATACCAATTTCTAATTTTTACATAAATCGCTGAGATATTTTATACCAATTTGTAATTTTTACATAAATCGCTGCGATATTTTATACCAATTTCTAATTTTTACATAAATCGCTGCGATATTTTATACCAATTTCTAATTTTTACATAAATCCGTGGTTTTTAATTAACACTACAACTATGGATGGTTAAAGTACTCGAAATAAAAGATATATATAAAAAATATATAATCCATGGGAGACAAACGTTTATACTTTGTTACAAAAAATCACGAAAAATTGCCTAACGTGTATCACAGTAAATTTATAAAACTTCTATGGTAAATTACTAATTAATTTTGACCAATTTCTTCGGAACAATTGAATAAAAATTTGAAAGGTTATTAAAATTGCCATTTCAAGTGCATATTTATTGGATTCAGAATTTTACGCACAACCTTACTGCGTTTGTCTTCATAATTTACTTAAATCTGTATTCAAAGATGAAAAGAAAATGAAAAGAAAAGCTGTAGCCCGAATTTCGCCTGCTTATCAGAGAAAAAATTACGATTGCTTACGGTTTATCACTTTGATTTGAAAATTTCTAAACTAATAATTGCTACAGACGGATCCTGGTGCCTCTACGATAATACAATAATCAAATTTAATACAACAGTGACAACTACATAAAACAAATTTTTTAAAATACAAATACATTAATTCCTAACTTTTAAGTCACACAAAGCCATAGAGGGTTAATAAGTTCAGATTACGTTCGGGTAATAGAATAAAATACCTATAAGTCATACACGCGCTGTAATTTCATACTTCTGTCCAAAAAACTCATCCTGCAACGGCACAGTTCAAAACGAGGAACCGTAACCCCCCTCCGTTCATCGCGAGGAATCGGAAAGCCACCAAATTGACGGGAACCGTTGAACCCGAACGTCCCAGCGACGAGCGAAAAATTCTAGCGTGCTCGTGCCGCGACCGAGAACGATCCGATCTTCCGCTCGACTGTGCCCGCTCGCGAGAGCCTCGCAAACGAAATCTACGACGGGCGAGGATCGTGGAAGCGTGAATTCGGCTGATCAAACGTCGCGACTATCGAAAAATGCCGCTCGCAAAGGAAAAAGAGGGACGCCGATAAGGATTGGGAACGAGGCGCGACGCAGGGAAAGAGGAAACTAGGGAGGAGGGAGGGTGCTCGAATAAGTAGGAGGAAAGAGACACACGGAAAGACAGTAACGCGGAGAGTAATGGGGGTGGTCGAAGCGAGGGGGTGAGAGGTAAGCGCAGGAGGGTACCCCGAAAGTCCTTTCTCGCTAAAAAGGAGGACCCCACGGGGGTGGTCGGAGAGAAGAAGGAAAGGAGCCTGGCTGAGACGGGAGAGAAGAAGACGGGAGTCGGTTGGGGGCGGAAGTAAGTATTGATTCAGATTCAGCTAGTTAGCTATGCTCGAAGCAAGCACATCCCCTCCCGGTGGCTTGTTCGGCCACCTTTTTCTCCGACAGGCACGATCCTCTCTCTCGCTTCCTCTCTCCCTCTGCCTATCTTCCATGGCATGGTTGCCGGGGTGGACGGTTAACGGCGGCTGAGAAGACGACGCGGAAGCGCCGCAGAGGGTGGATCACGGGGGTGGAGCGAAGGGAGCCAAGGGATGCAGAAAAGGAGGCGTATGTAGAATGGAAAAGCGTGTAGAATCCACGCGCGAGGAGGTGTAAGGTGTAGGAGGTGACAAGCATCTTCTTCGATCTTTCTTTCCCTTTGTGCCCCTCGCGCTCTCCCCCCTTTCGTTCCTCTTCGTCTCGCCGCCACCCCCTTTGGTCCCTTGTTATCCCGCCGTTTCCCTGGATCCCTCTGTCCTCCGCTAGTTATCTGTCTATCGTTGCAGCTCCCTTTTATATTCCCATGACGACAGCCCAGATGCACTCGGCAGCCATACGAGAGGTGTATGTTAAAACTTCAGTCGATATTTCTGTTGCGCGATGGAGCCCGGAGAGGAGGGAACCACCGCGTTCTCGCGACGTGTCAACAGGCTGGATATGGGGGAAATTTTTAGTCACTTGGCTGAACAGTGTACCGTCGCGTCTGTGTCACTCTTTCGTAGGTGTAGTTTAATCGTTTGGCAGCGGGGTGGATTATGGTTGGGACGTAAAATGTGAACTGGAATTCGCGAGACGTACGGGCTTTTGGATTATTCGTGTAGGAGATTCTTGACAATTTTGTTTGTTACTTTATTTTAGTGATATGTTTGCTTAATACTAGAGTTACGGAAGCTATCTTGTTTGGAGAATTTCAGGGCAAATTAGGGAGAAATTTCAAAATTTAATTTATATGTAAAAGATGTGCTAAGCAAGCCTCTATATGTACGAATTCATTGACTTAAAATGGACTAGTTTTACTACTATAAAAAGAAAAAGAAAACTTTATTTTAATGTATCCTTCAAAATGATCTAATTGATATTCGTGAACCTAGCGTTAATAAATGTAATAACAGTTAGGTGTTAACGCACTAATTTTTTACACTGAAATTAAATAACGAAACTTGTGATACTTCTGTTAAAATAAATTCATTAAATCAGCCCATGAGTAATGCAAGTATTCATCTTTTTTTTTTTAATAGATGATATGAAAGCAATCATCAATACAGTTTCCTCTATTATTCAGAAAGTTTTCTATTTGTCTACGAATTTTTCGATCCATATTCGTTTTTTAATTCTTGATTTTTTAAAATGCTTGTATTAGTTATAATAGCTTGATATGTTAATAACTGAAGTCTCTATTACAATGCTAGAAAATTAAGTATTGTTGTATCACAGTAATATCCATCGCAATGTGTCACACAGCCTCACAATAAATGAGTAAATAATTTTGAAGAATTCCGTAGATTTTAATTAACGGCTCAAAAATTTACTATACTTAAATATTTTCTTCAATTCGTTCGAGCGATGAGTATCTTTAGTAGAATTTATTTATAGACTTTCAATATTAATATCATCACCTTTATTAACTACTGCAATAATTTGCAATTTATATTCATGCAGTGTTTCGTTTCCAAAATTTTTTACTATCAAGCTCCATGTGATGAATTCGTCCTCGACTGTACGCATACAGCTACCACGTCGAAAAGGCTAACAGATTAAATGAACAAGAAGATCACGAAAACGATCATAACGTATTTTACGTACACGAATCCAAGAATCTGCGCAGCTGTGGCAAATTCGACTCAAAAATACATAAATATCAGAGAATCAAGCGACATCATTGCCTACATACATTTTCCTTATCGAATTCTATAAAATGTCGCGAGTTTAGAAACATCTTTTCAACATAAGTTGAGCTACAAATACAAGAGACCACTTAAAATGCGTAATAAATAAGTTATGCACCCGAGAAAATGTACGAACAAACTGAGATTATAATTTACAATGTCGTGTCCCGTGTTTGATCCTATCTCTGATGAATATCTGACGACGAAGGCGTTCGAGGATAAAATGGAACGACGAAAAAAAAAAATGAAAAAAAAACGAAAAAAAAAGAAATCGAGCGCATGAATTAGCGGCTCTTGAAGCGTCGCGACGCCTCCGTCTCTCGGCTCGTTTCTGCCTTGTGTTTCGTGGCAGCTAGCTTTACGGGCGTCCCCATCTCGCGGATTTTTCTGCAACCAGGGCGTCGCGACGCCTTAGCGGCTAATAAGAGACGCTGTCCGAACCCGGAGGCGTCCACTCGCGTTGCAGCCCTCGCTGCGGACGCGTCTTCTCTTCACAATTTTCCTCGTTTCAGCGAACAAACATTGCAACCCATCGTGGAATCCATTTACACTTTATACGCTGTTAAAAAATTTGCAGAAATATTATAAACTTAACACTAGATCTGCCAAAAGTGGTCAAAATGACCGATTCGTAATTTTTCAGATAAATTTTATAAATTAACACGTTCCGTGTCATGTGGGGCGCATACGCCCCACATTGAACTTTTCGTTCGAGCCATTTGGAATTTTCATTGTAAAACAAAGAACTTTGTAAAAACTGTACACCCTTTTCTTGATAATTATGGTCTTTGTATTATTGTACAGATTGTAAAGCATGCGTTAGAAGCAAAATTATTTAATCGCAAAGCTTAAATCGTCTAGCCTAAACGGAGAGAGTCCAAACATCAGACTGGCACGGAACGTATTAATTGAGGCGCCTTTTGAAGAATTTTCCGCAATTTTTTGTTGAGAATGTAAATAGAAGTTTGTCTCCTTTGGTATATATATTTTTTACACTTTTTATTTTTATTTCTTCAGCAGAAATAAGTACGCTTTAGTCTTTATCGTTGGTAATTCTAGTGTTAATATACAAATTGTACCGCATGGTATTCACGAAATACAAATTTAAGTTTTATCGCAATACAGCTGTCGAGTTATCTCGAACCTCTTTTTACGTCGACTCAATACGTTCTACGTTTAACTCTTTGGGGCACGCTGTGATTAAAAGTGTCCCACCTTTTTGACGCACTGTAATAAGCATCGTAATGCATGGTGGGACATTTTTAGTCCCACCTCGACTTAGGGAAAAGGATGTGCTTTAATAAGTACAATTCATGAACCCATGTGTCACGGTGAGACTATTTGAGCCCCACCCTATAACAACAAATTCAATTAAATTATTTCTTTTTTTTTTATCTTTTTACATTATATGATTCTTTTATTAGTAAAAATATATCAATTTTGTTTCATTTAAAACGCAATCAAATTTCCATGAAACATGGGTCTATTTTATTATCTGAAATCCTGTGCCGCAAAGAGTTAAAGAAGTACAGCAATGGCCACAGAAAACGCACCACTTTGCACCACCGTGTGAGCTATCGGTAACCAGCTCACAAGCCATGTCCACAAGCTGAGATACGATTGATGTAAACGATTGAAAAATAAGATTAATCAAAACTGTCAAGAAACCACGTTAATACAATTTACTATAAATTTAGTATACTACAAGGTTTGCAGTGTATCTAAATATTTCACGAACTGTGTTCGTCAGAAGTGGTGCAATTTTATTGGCCACTGTAGTATTTGAGAACATGGAAGGGATTCTTATTATAAATAGCTTTTCATGGTTCCATTTACGCGATTTATATTCACCTGATATTTTCGTGAAACCAATTATCCGCGTAAATGATAGGATTTCTGCAGACGAAAAACGGATGATCCGAACTATCCCTGGTACTACCCCCACGGTTCTGATAGAGAGTTGAAATTTAGGGTGAAATGTTTTCTTTTGATAATCTATCGAATAGTCCATCGGAAGTTAAATTTAGTCCAAGGACAAGTTTGACTTATTTAACCCATTTTCATCATAAATATGAGAAGAAGGTCTTCATCATCAATTTTTTTTTATTATAACATTCAATAAGTCGTCTTCGTTTCAGTGGTTTAATTTCTTCTTCACTATAATCAGAATTACTACTTTCAACAACACCCTCCATTTCTATTTTTTAACTAACAAATAATGGTAGTGACCAACAAAATTGAGCGTTTATATACGCTCCGGTGATAGTGACCAGAAAAATTGAGCGTATATAAACGCCAATTATGTAAATGGGTTAACCGACTCTAACCTTTCTTCAGAATTTTCGCAAAACCTTCTCCGTTTTACAATCCTTGAGAAAACGAGAACAGTCGAGGACGCGTAGTAAAATGGCGATGACTATTTCGCTGGACGCACGCTTCGAGCGACAAAACGCCCCGTTTCTATGCACAAACGTATTTATATTTCTTAGGCCGAGCCGACCGCGCAAGATTTATCTCCGGCCAAGGAAAGGACGTTGATTTAAGATCGCGGACTGTATTATAAAACGGCGCATGCTTTCTACCTTTACTGGCCCCCTTTTTTCTCCCCCTTCTATCTATCTCCCTCCCTTTCGTGCATTAATTGATCCATGGTGATTTATAAACACGACCGGATAATTACGATCGAGTGTAGCCGCGACGGAATTTTATCGCAACAGTCGCGTTGCTTCAAAGGATCTATCTATCGTTTGTCGCTAAAGAATCTTTGTTGCGGGTTTTGAAACGAGCAAGAAGTGTTTTGCAACGCGAACTGCTCCGATTTGTTTGATTTAGGATGACAAAATTATTTACTCCTTCCAGAGTGAAGTTTCTTCTTTTGTAGATGATCGGTTTAATTAATTTTAGGTTTATTAACGCTCTGTCGTGTCATGTGACTTACTTGTATTTTTAAAAAATTGTTTTACTTATTTATTAGTGGACTGTTAAATTTTATTATTGTACCATTGTATCGATACCAGACAGTCCATTTATAGGAATTATTGGTTCAAAAATTTTCAAATGAAAGTGAGAAATTGTAACCACTGATAATTATTTTTATACGCAACAAAATTACGATTATAAGAAATTAATCCTATCAACTAAAAAATAGTCCATTCATCTTTTATAAGAATTATTGGTTCAAAAATTTTCAAATCAAAGTGAGAAACTGTAACCATTAATAATTTTTTTATGGGCAACAAAATTGGGATTATAGAAAATTAATCCTGTCAACTAAAAAATGGTCCGTTTATAAGAATTATTGGTTCAAGAATTTTTAAATCAAAGTGAGAACCTGTAACCACTGATAATTTTTTTATACGCAACAAAATTAAGATTATACAAAATTAATTTTGTCAACTAAAAAATAATTAGTATTTATTTCGTTATATACGAAACAATGTTGTCTTCCACATAATCTAAAATCTAATAGGAAAGAAAAATTAAAAATAACGATGATACACAATTAAGATTAAATTGATCCTTATGTTCCTGCAGTTTATAAATGTACAATTTTTTTTTTTACAGTATTTAATAATTCACATTCTATTAGTGTTCATGACTTTTTCCCAAAGTTTTAACAGCTCTTAAATTCTATGTTTCAAAGCATAGAATGCTTGAGAAGAGAAGATACTCGGATAAAAGAGAATTACCCGAATATGCATGAAACGCCTCAATCAACACATCAGATAGTTAACGAAAATTTCGAACAGGAATCGATATTCTTAACCAATATCAACGAGAAGCAAAACAGACCGCAAAAAATTAAATACGAAACCATCCATACGTTTAATAACACTAAAAAAAATGCAAAACAATCGCAGTCAACCTTCTGGAAATCTTGAATCTTTCACCATAATCACGAGTCATACTTGTGACGGCGATTATGATTAAAATACAGTAAAAACACACTATATTTCTAACAAAGTTAAATTTTAACTTTAGCTATTCAATTTACAAGATTGAAAATTAGCAAATACAAAACACGTTGCGTTTGACAAAGTGTCAAAGCACTAAATAGCTATTGCTAACAAGTATGAATATTAACACATTGACTGCCGCGCGCATTTTACGTGGTTTGCCTATGGCGCCAACATAAATTTCCTAACATGCGATGTACATTACGTTAAAAAAAATAATATGTATGTTTTCCTTGTATCAATAAAACTATTTTTGCACGTTCCATATAACATTAATTTCCTCAAACATTATAGTAACAGTGGTATCATTTAAAAATTTATCAGTATCGATATTTACTCTAATTACATTAGGTTGGGGAAAAAGAAATCCATTATTTTTACGTGAAATGATTTAAAACTGTTTTATGGTCGATCTTTAGCTCCTGGGCGATGCTACGACTACTAACCTGACGGTCAACTTCGATTATCTCTATTATTTTATCCACATTTTTGACGACGGGCCTGCCTGTGCGAGGTGCATCTTTAACATGAAAAATACCTGAACGGAATCGACGAAATCAAAATTGCACGTAATTAGCTGTTACAGTATCGGGACCATTACCACCATTCACAATTTCAGCCGTCTGGCTTGCATTTTCGCCTTTATCAAAGAAAAATTTTCTCTTCGTTGACTTCCATTTTTAACGCCTTGTAACTCACAACTGAATGGACCAAACAAAAAACAGCAAAAGAATTTGTTTAGCCCGAAATGTCACCTTGACAACGAGCATAAATCTGAAATTGTTTGATCGATACTTTACGAAATATCGATCGCTATAGCCATCTACCGAAAAAATAATGCATTTCTTTTTCTCCAACCTAATATATTTTACTAGTGGTCGCGTCGTCGGTCACCGGTGGCCCCCCACGGCAGTCAATGTGTTAAAGAAATCGTAAAACAAGCGGATAACTTTCAAAACCTAAATCGAAAGCTTCCAAGTTTCCGGCTCCAAATTTCCAAAACCCAAGCCATCCAACGCTTCATCCCCTTTTCTCCACCCCCGCTGGTTAAAATCATTGCACCCAGCAACAGAACCAGCCTCACCCCCAGCTTCACCCTGCGTCGAAGAGATTTCGTAAAAGTCGATTTGCAAATTCGTTTCGTGCCGGCAGGCAGCAGCGCATCGACCTCGATCGATCGCGTCAATCTATCAAGACATTAGCCAGCGATTATTTTGTCCGATTACGCAGTCGGTCATTTATTCGCTGTCCGCTGCTAATGGAAAACTATTCCGCCCCGCTTATTAACGATCGGAATGTCGTTAACAATAAGAAAAATTATCATCCGTAGCGACGTGTTCTCATTATATGTATACGTGTATTTATTTATGGGTGTATGCGTCGCGCTCAGACGGTCGACGGAATTGATATCGGTGCGAAATCATTACTGGCGCGCTCTGCATTGGCTGCAATTTGCGTAACGATAACAATCAGCTTTAAGTGGAACAATAGGCTGCCGTGATGGTAATTAGTGCCGCGTACTGTCTGGCGTGATGACAATTGCGCCAGCAGCGATGGTAAATAGTAACATTAATAATACCGGCCGATAGCGCAACGCTCGAGCTCGCGCACAACATCGAGTCGTTGTCGCCTGAACATAATGGACCGTTATTATTCCCTTCCGTTAAATATTTAAATTGAACGGGACGGCCGGCTGGGTTCGATCGAGATCGTCAAGTGATTTTCAAAACGATCCCAGCCGTTGTGTAATCGCCGTTTCGTTCGACGAACCGTGCTCCACGCGTTTTCATCCCCTTCGATGTGACGTTCAACCACGATGGTTCACGGTTACGTGGATTATTCCATGATGAAACGAAAATATGACCTGTTAGATGCTTTGTGTTTCGATATGAATCGTTTTTCTCACTTTTTTAGCCGGTTGTGTTTTCGTTTCGTTAAAAAGTTTCCTGATTTTGAGGAACATGTTAGTTGGTACGCTAGTTTTTTTTATTTTCACCGTGAGCCATTGTTTACCATTTTTGTTTTTGAGCCACTAATGTTTCCTTTTGTTAAAAAATTTTCTGTATTTGAGGAACATATTAGTTGTTGGTACGGAATTTTTGTTTTTGTTTTGAATGTGTGGCATTGTTTACTATTTTTTTGAGCCGCTCATGTTTCGTTTTGTTAAAAAGTTCGTTGATTTTGAGGAACATATAAGGAAGTTATTAGTATACGAATTTTTTTTATTCTGGATATGATCCAGTTTTACTATTTTTGCGAGCCAATCGTGTTTTCGTTTCGTTAAAAATTTTCCTGATTTTGAGAAACATATTAGTTGGAACGCTAGTTTTTTTGTTTTGTTTTGAATGTGAGACATTGTTTACCATTTTTTGAGACGCTCATGTTTCGTTTTGTTAAAAAGTTCGTTGATTTTGAGAAACGTATAAGGAAATTATTAGTATACGATTTTTTTTTATTCCGGATATTATCCATTTTTGCCATTTTTGTGAGCCACTCGTGTTTTCCTTTTGTTAAAAAGTTTATTGATTTTGAGAAACGTGTAAAAAATTGTTACTGTGCAAATTTTTTTCATTTTGGATACAAGCTATTTTTTGCCACTTTTTGCCATTTTTTAAGCCATTCGTGTTTCTATTTCGTTAAAAACTTCCTGATTTTAAGAAACGTGTAAGGAAGTTGTTAGTATGCGAATTTTCTTGATTCAGTTGTATACTAACAATACGTTCTTTTTTTGGAAATTAAAAACGTAGACGCGATTAAGTAGAAAATGGTCGAGACTAGGTCAAAAATGGTAGCAGAGTTTCCAATTGGTACAAGTCCAATTTAAAAAAGAAGTAATTGAATTTAGTTAAAGTTCTGAACAGATGCCTTCTTTTTATATTTACAATAACGAAGATAATGTTGCATAATATCTTTATGAATTAATTAAAAGCAACTTGGCTTTTAAATACAACGATACCCTTATTTTTGCAGACTACTGTTTTATTGAACTTATTATAATTAAAATTGTAATAAAATATAATAAAATATATCTTGATTGTTGCTACAATTATTATTACTTGTATTTTAGAATTACATTTCAGAAACGTCTACTTAAACAGAAATAAATTTTAATTCGATATTAGTCGCGTTTCTAACATATTTCTTTATCAATTTATTTTCAAGTATTTAACAATCCGTTAACAATGCAATGAGATACAATATTAATAAAGAAATTAGTTCTAAAATATGTATTACGAAAAATCTTCCCATGAATCGTAAATGATCCAGCATCAGTTTCTCTCGTCGCTGTTAAACAGTCGGCCATTTGAAAGTCAACGAGCGTGGAATAAAATTCAGTATTTAAGATCGAAATACGCACCATGTATTCAAGTAATGCGATATTTAAAGTAATTTAAAGTAATTTTTTGAATTACAAACTTTACAAAACATTGAAACGTTTTATTCGAACCATTGTCTCGGACATGCAGCCGATTGTACAAGTAGTACAACTAAATATCGGTGCCTCTTATAAATACAATTTGCTATGCGGATGCTTTTGTAACTTTTACACGGTCCACATTTGTGACGAGCGTGGACATATATTTTTTAATCTAGATAAGAATATTTCGAAAACTTCAATGCGACTTGCTTATTCTATTCATGATAATTTGTCACTTTAAGCATTCGTATACTTTCGCAACCTAATGCAAATCCACCACGTTACACATACGGGTTATTTAAGATACAAAGAAAACGCATTTTAAAATTCCACCGATATTGGCGTTGAATTTAAGTCGCTATCGTTTCAGTTTCAGGTCATGCAAGCGAAAACGGCCCACTTTAATACCAAATTTAAAGTTTCTACTTCCCGTTAAACCGGCAACGTTGGTGACAAAGGTATCGTTAAATCTCTTTATTTTTATCTAACAATAATTCAAAGAAATTGTGTATTATTCGCATAGTCAGTGATTTAATACGATTCGCTGTTACTTTTCTAATAAACAGGTATGATAAAATTAGATCTATGATGCCGTGTTGGAAATAGTCGTTTGATGATTTAACTTATGGTTAACACATCTTAAGCGGGAAACGACTAAACTCGTTTTGTGCATATTGTTATTAAAACGCGGGAAACGACTAAACTCGTTTTCTACGAATTATCGATCGATCTTTTGGTGACAAAGTGATTTTTTTACAATAACTTGACTTCTTTTGCAGAAAAATTCCTAAAATTGGACAATGATGGAATAGAATGTGACGATGAAGAATTGTTAACATTTTTTATCTCTTTTCATTTCCGATTTTTGAGAAAGTATTTTAATTCTTTTAAAATGAACAAAAAAATTAATTTTTAAAAAGAGATTGAAAATTTTATTATAAAATAACCCGTAGCTAAACAGTTATACCTATTTTATGCACAAGTAATTTTGCTCGCGAATTGCAAAAAATGGCCCGCTATATGTAGAGAGTTTGGCGAGAAAACACCCGCTTAAAATGTGTTAATTGTTTTGTTTTATCATTTTTTGGAATATGAAAAAGTTGGAAAAATTTGGTAAAATTAATTTGTTCGGAAATTTTAAATAACGGTACGCAAAATTCGATCAACATCTCCATAAAAATTATGTTTTTATGGAGACAAAGGTTCGAAAAGTGCTTTAACGGAGTAAATATTTCCTCGTGTTATTACATTACAAATCGTTATTTTTGCAATCGTTATTTTTGCATCGTCGGCATTAAACTTTCATACAGCAATATTATGCATCGTACTAAAATTTATTCCTCTATTTTTCGCTCTTATTTCAAGAGCCGACGACGACTAGCGAATATTTATTTCCGTCGAAACGGTCAAAATAAGGTCCTAAAAAATTGTGTAATATAAGGAAAGAACAGAATTTATTCGTATCTTTCCCGAAAACTCTAAACAAGATCTTACAAACCTTAAATCCTCGTACGTTCCTTATTTTCTCAATTTATCTCTGGGTATCAAATTAATACAATGGTAAAAAAATGAATACAGTGAAAAACTAAATAATTGAATTTACAAATTTTTTTACAGAACAGATTAAAAAATACAATTTCTGAATATTCAGGCACAAAATTGTTCACAAAAATAGATAATTGTACCAATATTGTAGGTATATTTCTAATTACGTTAATACTATAATAATTCACCAATAACAAAAAGATATGCAAAGCATATTACTCTTTTCCGTTGAATAAAAATATTTGCACTAAGAATTTTATATTTATTAATATATATTTTCTTTGTACTCCGATGTGTCATCACAATCAGTTGGTATTAACACTTTACCAACCGGGAGCCTATTAATCGGCTTTTTGCAATCAACGCTCATCGACCGGGAGCCTATTAATCGGCTTTTTACAGTCAACGTTTATCTACCGCTTGCTGCTTAATACTAACATTATGAAAATTAAAAACTTTATTCAATTTAATTAGCCTACAATAAGAGAAACGATATACCAAGCACTCTCACGAATTTCGATTTAAAAACAAAGTTGCAAGAATAAGAGTTTATATTTCCGCACGATAGCCAAAACCGAGCCCGTATTAGCGATGTATCCGCGCTCGAATGAATCGGTCTGTAAAGTGTTAATAAAGAATAGCAAATATTTAAATCCGGACGAGTTATAAACGATCAATCGTGTAGGCTTCGGTGATAAGCGAGAGTCTCTGCAATTTATTGTACTCTGTATATTACATTAAATCTAGAGTGCAGTCAAAGGGTTAAGTACATTAAAAAACATCGTCCGACCGAATACACTTGTCCGGTACCGTACATCAAAACCCAAGGAATTTGAACAAAGAAAAACATCACCCGTCTCTCGGAACCATAGTTTCGGACTGCAAACGAGGAGCAGAGAAGAGAAACAGCGCATTTTCACGAGGAGGAAATTCAAAGTAGCGCCGACGAGTCATCCATCCGTCGTCTCGATTCGAAACGTTCGTGAAATCGTTGCGAAACGTCGATCGGGCAGGAACGAGAAAAGTCAGTAGCAAAAAACGAAGATGGAAATGAATATCTTGGAAAATTTTTCTCGCGTTCCCAACGATATAAGCCGGTCAGCCCGTGGACGGGCATTGAATATAGGGACAGAGACGAAACGTTCTCAAGGCGGCCCGACGACGCACGGTCGACCTTTATTGGAATATTTATGGCGACTGGCTGTACGAGACGAATTTTTATCGATCCGTTCTGTTGCCGCGCCATCGATGCTAGGTTCGGCTCTCGATCTCTCTGGCGCACCACGCCGACGGAAATCGCGATATTTATTCATAAGCCTCGGTTAGAAGGCGCGCGCGGATCGCGCGCATAATAAAACCCGCGTATTGCTCGGCCGGCTGTCGCTGTTCTACCCTTCGCGTTGACGTTGATTTGAAGAACGTCCGACATCTTGCTCTGCTTTCTCTTCCTTTTTTCGTGTTTTTCTGCCGCTCTTCGTGGCCTTTTCCACCGTTTCGTCTCGTTTCGTTTACTTCTCGTACGTTTCGTGCTTCTCTTTTTAAGGAATTTTTCTTTCTTTTCTTCCTTTGCTTCATTTCCGTTTTATTTATTTAGTCGCGTGTTGTTATTGGCTTTTGCTTGATTTGTCCAGACTGTTATGGCATTTCGTATTCAAAGCCTGGTGTAACGGCAGCTGTGAAGGCTTGATCGTAATCGGAAGAAACGTTGTGCGAAGGAATGAATATTTCAACGGGGAAAACCGATTGGACGGTACGGATATTGTGCGTGGACACGGGGTGTTTTGCACAGGATGTGCGATTCTAATGATCGATTGCTGCTGGTTTAAGCGTGGATGAGAAATTGAATTTTTGCGTATCTTGAGTGGAATTTATTTTTAGCGAGTGTAACACGCAGAGCTTTTAGATGTCTGGTATTCTCGCGTAGGTAGTTTAGATCGAACATGCGTCATCATTCCGCTCTAAATAATAGTTTATACTCTTTGAAGGTCTTCGTAATTTTGTTACGAATTTTTACTGGTGAAAACGGTGATTATACAGGGTGGTCCACGTAACTTGCACACCTCTGTAACATTCGAAGTATGCGTTGCACGAAAAAGTTTAGTATACAGAAGTTTCATGGTCTGAAGGGGTGCATTATGTATTTTATTTATTTTTTGTTTATAAGTGGAAACGTTTCTGAGATTTGAACTTCGAGTTTGTTGTTTTAAATGGAATACTATTTTTTTTATACCAAAATATGGAAGAATGTGGAATTCTGAGTAAAAAAGTATTGGCTTTCATCAGCCCTAAACCTAGTATCTATATTTTAAAAAATTAATTTTCTTTAGTTATCGCTGCACCATTAAATTTGATTACTGTAGTACTGTAGCGACACCACGATCCATCTACAGTAATTATCAGTTAAAACATTTTAAAATCAAAGTGAAAAACTGTAATCAATCCTAATTATTTCTCCGATAAGCAGACATAATTCGAGCTATAGAGGGTTAAGTATCATTTGTTTATTTATTACCGAAGTAAAGGATTTATAGTTGTTCTGTAATTCTTTGGAGCTTCTGTCTCTTACAATTAATTTAATAAAATAATAATAGAATAATAATGAAATAATAGAAAACTTAAAAAAATGTGTACTTAACACTGAAACCCAGAAAACTTTTGCACTCACCTAATACTTGAACCACGTTTCCAACAAAACCATTCAAAATTCGCTGCAAAAATATAACGTCTTTAATAATCTCGTATTTTATAATCACACTGAATTTATCCAACGACTCATTATTTCCCAAACTTATACACCTTGTACACCTTCTTACGCTGCAATAGGGCAAACCTGTAGATGTTTACTGCTAGAATAATTTCGGTGGTCCGACAATTTAAGCTTAATTTAACGCGCAACAATTTGAACCGTCAACCACAAAATAGGTTTTCGTTGAACGCTACCAATATGTTTTCCGGTGGCTCCTCTTTCCTTCTCCACCAGCGCGCTCCTTTGTTTCTTCCGTCCCTGGGCCGAAACCCACCGGGAGAACCGCCTACAAACTTATTACCGGCTCTCTCTCTGGCGCTAGGTGTTATTAAAAATTAGGGAGTGGATTCTAGACACCGGTTGCAAGTCACCGGAGCTGAGTGACTGAGAGACGTGGCCTCGTAATTAAAAAATTACAGGGACGGCTGGGCCACCGGTTTGTTAGTTTTACCACGGCCCAAGGGAAGATGAGTGTGCGTTCCAGGGTGAAACTTGGGTCCCTTGGTTCATTCATGGCGCCAGGAAATGAGGGAGTATTACGAATTTTCGTTTTATCCACGCCTTATCGATTTCCCCACGTTCGTCGTCCATTATGAAACTTACGTTTTCTTAATGATTCCTCTTTTGTTTTCTTTTTTTAATTTTTTACCACGCTTACGGATGGTTTTCACCTTTCGATGTAACATTTCGAAGATAAGTTTAGGAGTTTGGAATATTTTTAAGACGTTGGCTGTCGGACAAATTGTATACGATCACGTGGCCGAAATGAAATTCGTGTTACACGATACATCGCGGTATACCGGGTGAACCGTGAAACGTGGCCACCTTAAATTATTCCGATAGTAGGTCGGTTTGAAATTTTTTTTTTTTTTTTCTCAAGAAATATGATTTAACCCTTTGACTACGGCGGATTTTGAGACGCGTCGGTCGTACCACACGAGTAGGAATTCATTTACAATGTCACTTTCGTCTAACTGAAATGAGATCTATCGGAATAATGATAGATAAAATATTCAAAGCGCTTATATGCGTCCTCCGTGTCGGAAAAGCAAACTGTGTCGAGCGCTTATATGCGCTCTCCGTGTCACAGAAGCAAAATTTCTGAGCGCGTATATGCGCCCACAGTAGCCAAGGGGTTAAAGAGGCCTTCCAGATGATTGCATTACATTTTTTTTAGGGGAATTCTTTTAATAGACAAAAATTTTGGTCGGTTCTTCGATAGAAAAATTTAACACGTGAAACGCCACGCCGGTCCCTGTGGACGCTGAAATTTCCGTTTAGGCGTCGTTGGTTTCTGAGAATTAACAATATTAATTTCAAAAAATAATACCTTGTAATTCATTAGTGGGTTCTGTTAAATCACATTAAACGAAGATACCACTTTCCTTTGCAAACTTTTACAATTTTCTTTTTAAATTCATAACTATTTTGCGACCAAATGTTTTCGAATTAGTATCATAGCACACAGCCTAACGGAAAGTCGACCAAAATCAGCGTGTCGTTTAACGTGTTAACTCTGCTACGGTCCTGGAATTTTTTTTTAATCAAGCGCACTCTTGTTTTATTTAAAAAAGCGCCCAACTTTGACAAAAATGTGTCCTTAACATGAAATTGAAACAAAGATATTCGCATATTGATAAGAAGTTTTTTGTATATTAGGTTGGACAATAACTTGGTGCGGTTTTTAGCGATAATTGTCTTCCAGCGCTTTGAAATTCAATTAAATTCAATTAAATTCAGTTCCAATCTTAAAAATAAAAGTTAACTTAGCAGTTCGAATGGACAGTACATTACTGAATAAAACCATTTCCTTCTATAATAAAAGAATTGCTTTTTATTTACGTGTTAAAACCCACACGATAATATTTCTAAAAACTAGGAAATTTTTTATCCAAAGGAGAACTTGATTGGGTCAAGAATGACCTAAAGACCGTAACAGAATTAAATTTAAAGTGTTCCTATCAGATCCATCCTACATGTATATATGTCGCATTAATTACTTTATATCATCATAATAATATCAACAATATTAAAAATTTGACAATTGTTACCAACTATTTCATTCAAATGGTTTTACCAATTTTGTCACTGCCGATCATTGATGACCTCAATTCAGACGTGTTAACAGGATTAGTTAATTGTCTCCATTTTTCCATGTATTCTAAATTTTAAAGCTAAATCATTTATCTTACAGAAAACTGTTTCTCCTGGTCACGGTTTCGTATGTTGCATTTCAAAAACTAAAAAGAGATTTAAAAATTACGATTGATAGAAAAGACTGGAATTATGTGTAAATATAAATGATTACATTCTTTATTCATTTCTGAAAATATTTTACCTACTGATTTAGCGATAAATTTCCTTTCGGTCGTTCTCATAATTTATTATTCCAATAAAATTGATCATCCAAGACGCGGTAAATTTACTTTAACATTTACTTTAACTCAAAAGCATTCTCCTACGTCTCTTGAATCTATCTAAGTGAACGACGATCGCAAAAAAGAAGGTACTGGAATTACCCAGTCGCGTAAACATCTCCTCGCCTCATGACAAATGGCTCCATTTCTCCGCTTTCGGCGTAAAATACACCAGCACATCTACAATGTACCAGCGACACAGGATACCATCTTTCGCCTTCAGTCTCTAAGCGAACGCTGCATACGATTAAGTAGCTGTTTCCATCCTGGTGCGACTTTAAACTGCGTTTCTTCTAGCCTTGTTGCCAGACTAAATGCGGCGTTAAACACCCATTCGCTTCACACCCTTGCCACGCTAACCCGCCATCGATCAACACGCAAATCCTGCGAGTTGCTCCTCAGCGAACGCCACACATGTCCCACATAATGGAAACATATCTTTTTTTTTCTTCTTTTTTTAATCATTTCATCATTAACAGTCAGAATATAATTCAGCGGTGCCTCGATAACTCGAACCTTAACCGTTTGAGTGCCAAGAAGCGCGATCGCGCTGCTCACATCGAAATCTGAAAATGCTATTGCATCGATCTATAACAATACGTCACTGGCATTATTGTTTGAAAAAGGTTTACAAAACTGAAGTCTTTGCTCCTGCAATCTTCGTAGCGGCTGTTTTTTAATGTAAAAATGAAGGGTAGCCGTGTACACGATTAATTTTCATTTGATATATTTTTATTTGTTTCTGAAATACGAGAGCCACTTTTCTCTTCTTTCTTTCTCAAGCGGTTAAGAGAAAGGAATGAATTATAAAAATCTTCGAATTATAAAAGTTTCGGGTTATTAAATTTAACTTGAAGAGTAACAAAGGTCCGATTTAGACGTTGTCGAAAGTTGTAGTTCAAGTAACACGTTGACCGTCACACCGAAATCACACGTTTTGTTTAGATCGCCATATTGGTAGATAGAAGATTCGATAAAAATGAATCTCTCATTTCTGATCTAATAAAAATTTTTTATCGTTGAATAGTGCACACTATATTTCAAAGTATTTTCTAATAGCGATGGCGATGTTCAAAACTGCCGTGCGCATTTTACGTCGTTTTCCCACGGCGCCAACATGAATTTCTTATTATGCGATGTGTATTATGTTGAAAAAAAAAAATATGTATATTTTCCTTGTATTAATAAAATTATATTTGCATGTTCCGCATTAATTTCTTCGAACAATTATAGTAACAGTGGTATTATTTAAAAATTTATCAGTACCGATATTTACTCTAATTATGTATTTTACTATCGGTCGCGTCGCCGGTCACGGATGGCCCCTATGGCGGTGTAGCCAAGTCGGCCACCGCAGTTAACTACCAATGTTCATTTAATTTTAACAATTACAAACATTTGAAGCACTCTGGTCACCGATGACCACCGTGCCGCTACAGGAAAAACAATCTCCGGTCACACATGACCACCGTGTCGGTCAACCTGTTAATATTATTAACTAACGTGGACGGTAAATTTCCCAACGGAAAGAACGCGTAAATTCGGAAGAAATACACAATGCAGTAAAAAAAAAAAAAAAAGAAAGAAAAGAGGAATAAAGAGGTGCAGAAAGAAACTCCCACACGCGTGGCGTCCTCGCGGCTGAGAAGAAAGGGAAGAAACTCGCAGGTAGACCTTCTGCCAATCCCTTCGTCTTATCCACGATACTTTAATATCGGATATGGCAATAAATTACGTATCGACGTAAAAGCGGCTTCTCTGGCCCCGTCCGCTGGCAGCACGGCACGAAAACCTCTTCCTCTTGTGCCCTCCTGTGTAACAGTCCTCGAACGTACCGCTTTCTCTCCCTTTCTGTCCCATTCTTTCGTTATTTTCTCCCCCTCTCTGTCTGTCCAGCTCACGATGTACACGTGAACGAGCGGGGTAATATAATCACACTTAATGACACTCGATACGAACATGTAACATCGGCATTGCACGAGATACCGGGACGATAAAGGACATGTTTTCGGGACACACGGCGCTCGTAAGTCCCGGCGTTACATCGGGACCGGGACACCGCCGGCCGTGCACCGTATTTATGCATTGCGCGGTGGCTAATCTGGCCGGGCTTGAACAGGCGTTTAATTTAAAGTTCGCCCGGCATTCGTAATATTTAATGCTCCGCCACTGCCGAGGACATCGTTCGACAAACGGAGAGACACGAGTCGTTCTTGGTACGTGGGATTTGCGAGAGGCTCCGCAAAGAAATCTCGAGGAGCTTATGGGTGCGATGGGTGCTGCGGTTTGGGGGTTGATCGATCGATGCAAGAATTCTAGGAACTTTCAATGATATTTTTTTGTATTTTGTTAGAGAAGTGTGGATGCGGATTTCAGATAGGAATAGAATTGATTATTAACCCTTTGACTACTGTGGCCGCCTAAAGGCGCTTAGAAATTTTGCGCTTGTGACACTGTGGGCGCCTAAAGGCGCCTATTAAATTTTTAATATGTATAGTAACGATTCGGTGCAGAATACAAATAAATAAATAATATTGTTCCAATGTAGTGAAACTCAGTTTTTCGATTATTCAAATATATTTTCTCAAAAATGTACCCCTAACAAAAAATTTCGCAGTTCTCGAAGTACGTCGTAACTGAATTCATACTGTATGGTACGGCCGGTGCGTCTCAAAATCTACCGTAGTCAAAGGGTTAACCCTTTGACTGCGTTACATCGATCGCTGTGTCTATTATAAAACGTTATGCTCATTGACGAGAATTTAAATTTCGTTCACATTGGTGCTTAGTATTTTTATTTTACGAAATATGTATGAAATATAATATTCACTCGCAAAGTAAATATAAAAAGTTTAGCTAGATTAGTTTAGAAACACAGTATGTGTTACAGTTAGAAAAAAATTTAGAGAGCGTATATATACGCCTTTCGTACATCTTGATGGATCTTCGAGAGCGAATATATACGCCTTTCGTAGTCAAAGGGTTAACTTTGCGTCTGAGAGGCGACTTTTCACTCGTTATTGGGATTAACATTAAAACTATCGATCCAGTCAAAATGATTGGTTCATAATTTCTTATAGAAATCTTAGAAATTTATAATAATTAATTTTTGGGGATTTTCCGTAATTTTTTGTAAAAAAATATGCACAAAGAACTGTTACCCTCATTATAGGTATTTTTCGAAATACCTGTCATTTTGATTTCTTTGGTACAAATAACTCTACTTTAATCGCCGGTAGTTCTAGTGTTAATGTAGCAACTGATATTGCGTTTTATTTTAACATTTAATGTAGTTTTATATTATACAAGGTTTAATGTCGATTTGCTTCGTGCGATATTTCAGGAAATGTTTGCGACAAACTGAAATATATTCGTGAATAAGAGCCGCCTCTCGAGTGTGAAGGATTAAGTTGGATAAAGTTTCCATGATTTTGATCGGTAGATTTAAATGGTTTGCTATAATTACTGTCTCCGTTGGATTAATATTATCCGATTTTTGATATCAAGACAGGGAGCTTAACGATGATAAAATATGTGTTTCATAAATTGTTACAGAGAAACATTTTATTTAGTTACTTATTTTAAAATATGATTATAAAATAATTTTATTTATCTATCTTTCCGTACGTTATTATATTTAATAATCATTTGATAATTAAATTTACAAATAAAACAATGATATTATTTTTATATTATATTTTGTTCCATATCGGGCAAACAGAACGCAAAAGCTATTTTATAAATTTCACGAAAACAAAAGTACGATATTTCATAGACATTGAACAAATGATACATATAAATAACGAACCATCTTTTCTAAAATAAATATTCACTTAATACACGGTACATCTTTAATTAATAAAATCCATCGAGTTTCAACTACCGATTTCAACTCAGCTTCGAATCTTCCCTTTGCATCGTCGAGGTAAAAACCACTCGTTTTCCTTCATCATCGCGATCCACCGACACCAAGCCGGCATCTGAATCGTCGAACGAAGACGCAACGTGCAGAGAGTTATGTGCAAAGAACAAATACACGCGGCTCTCTATATTAGCATTTAGTAATTACCTTATCGAGTCGATCGGCCTGTAGTACAGCGTATCGAGCTTGTATCTCCGTTACGTTCTTCGCGCCTTCGTGGCACGCGAGCGATTATCGATGCCCCGCTACGTTCATCACGAACGTTCCGGCTCGGTGTATCACCGTCTACATGCCTCTTCTCGTTCCTCTCGCTTCGTGTTTCTCCTTTCATTGCAACGAAATTTCTCCATTATTAGATGGAACGCTCCCCTTATCGATCAATTTCTCCTTACCGCTAAACCCCCTATCATCGTTTGTATATTTTTTGTTTTTCGTTCCGAGTTCTTGCGCATCCGTTACGTTTAGTTGGACATGCGTATACATGCTGGATGAAATGTAGCAAGGTGTTTAACACGGTGACCGCCACGTCGAACTCACATATTCTGCTCGCGACGCTACACCGGTAGATAGAAGATTTGATAAAAATGAATCTCTCATTTCTGATGTAATAAAAATTTTTAATCGTTCGATAGTGCACATTTTGTTTCAAAGTATTCTCTAACAACGATGATGATGTTCAAAATTTATTTACTGTTAACACATTGACGACGGGACCTTGTTTCTGTAAAACTTACCGGGGAATAAAGTTACGATCGAATAAATTCTTGGTTATATACTTTCGAGAATAAATTGTATTCTAAACATAGCTCTTAATTGAAAATTTGACCCGACGGAATAATTTTTTAAAAGCAAACTTTCATATATCGTCGTTTCCTATTCTCATTTTTTCAAGATCTGAAATACAAAACACGAGAAATCTCGTCACCCGTCCTCAATGTGTTAATGTTGATCCAACTCTTACGATTATAAACATTTGAAGGGTCATCGATGACCGGGAACTTTAAGGGGTGTTTTCACCCTGAATAACCGAATATCAGAAGGTGAAAAAAATAATAATAAATAGCGCGGTACTTAGTTCGAGGTCCTCTACAGATTAGCAAAGTTCAAAATTTTTGTTAGCCCTTTATAGTCCGAATTTTATTTGTTTATCAGAGAAAAGAACTAGGCTTGATTACAGTATCTTAGTTTGATTGCAAAATTTTTGGAGTAATAATTACTGTAGATTGATTGCGGTATCATTACAGTAATACAGTAAAAAAATTTATAGTACAGCGAAAACTAAGTGAGATAAATTTTTTAAAATATAAATACATGAGTATGTAACTATATTTAAAAAAATTAATTTTTAGTTATCACTGTACTATTCAATTTGATTACTGTGTTACCGTAGCGATACTACGATCCTTTCATAGCAATTATTAGTTAAAAAATTTTCAAATAAAAGCGAAAAACTGTAATCAACCGTAGTTTTTTCTCTAATAAACAGACAAAATTCAGGCTATAGAGAGTTAATTTTTTTTAATTATCGAATGTTCCTTATTAGACGTCGCCATCGATAAATCGGAAGAACTGGAATAAGGTCCTGAAAAATAGTTCTGAAAAACCCTTTTAACCCTTTACACTCGAGGGCTCGGAGCCATTTAAAATTTAACAAAAACAAATCACTTTTGCTGACAAATAACGATCGCGGCTCGCGGATAATGACGTTCTCGATAACAGCATATTTTCAATTCAAATTTATACCCCGATATGACAAATAAAAGAAGAATTTGTGAGAATTACAGTGATATTGAAAGTAGTAGCGATGAATTGCAAAATGTAATAATGTTAGAGTTTTTTGTTTTCTTATATACCACAACATTTGAATCTATAATGAATTAAAAAATAACAATAACATACAATGATGTCTTTCCTTTGAACGCGCGCATCATTTACCTATATATAAATACGATTTTTTCACTGAAACTGCTTCGAGTTGCTGGTAATACGAACGAAAAAAAACTTCCAGTGCAAAGGGTTAATCATCGGTCGTTCTATCGCTAATCCCTGATATGTTACCATTTCGCGAGCACCCTTTTTCATACACCAAATTATCGTTGCAACTTTTATACGCTTCAGCGATGCCTTTTTAAATCACTTAACCGTTTTCTCGCCGGTTTCGATTTAATCGGATTGGAAGTATCTCCAGATTTACTCTCTCCTCTCTTACAGCTCTTTCTGTGTCTATTTTTTCCGCCTCTCCTTTCTCAATAAACGCCGAGCCAGATTTTAAATTAGAGGCAAATCCTGTACCGTTAACGAAGACATAGAGGCGAACGACATTCTTTTCCTCTTCTCTCACTCTCTCTTTCACACTTTCTTCTTCCCACTCCGCTCTTCCTGTCGATTTCGGCGTACTCAAGTAATTCCATTTTACTGCATCGGTTACCTGAAGCGCAGACACCCACAGACCGGTTCGGGACCACAACGATTGAAACTTCACGCCTGCTTCTCTACCTGGTCGTCGTAATCGGCTCGCAGGAATTTACTGCGATCTCAAAGCTAGGACAATCTCGGTCGGCTCTGTGCGCTTGATTTGTCCGCGTTACACCGTGCGGATTAATAAGCAGGGCGGTGGTTTTAGGAAGCTTCGAATAGAGTGTTTGCGGTTGTTAATTAAATTGTAGAAACTTACTGTAGGCAGGAAACTAAACACATTTGAATTACTTTCTTAACACATTGCGTACGGGTCACGAGATATCTCGTTTTTAGCAAATCGAACGTTGCGGCTGGGGACTCGAGATATCTCGTTTTCATGTTTTTTTTTTGAATCAATCGGCAACTTAAGCAACCAGCGACAAATATTTTTGTTTCGTTACCAGGGTAACGAAGCCTCTCCCATTCTTAACACTTTGCCGACCGATCGCGGAGATCTCCCCATTTTGAAGCAAGTCGGTTTCCGACCGATCGGGGAGATCTGTCCATTTTAAAGTAAGTCGGTGCCCGACCGATCGGGGAGATTTCCCATTTTGACTGTAGCAACGCGTTTCTCGTTTTCTGTCATTGTTAACTACCTCGACCTGGAGTTTTTCGTAATTGCTGACGGACTGCTACTGTGGACCACAACATATAATAAAATCAACTAATTTTTAAGGCTCCTTAGGCTTTCCCAAGAGCGGTGGAAACCGAACAGTGCCCTGTGACGCGTGCGGTCGGCAAAGTGTTAAGACAAATGATTAGCGAAATAATTGAATTTCAACATTCCGAGCATGTAGAAATGATCAGTCATTATAGCCAGTACATCGGTAGAGCTGTGCCGATAGCCGTACGTACCGTATCTTATAAAGTGTTTTACTATTGTACATTTTGGAATTTCAAACTTGGCGTTTTAATTTGTAAAGCAACAATTTTTTAAGAATCATCTGTATTTTCAATCTGTTACTGATAAATTATAACAAAAATTGATTTTATGAAATAGGCCCTAATTCTTATACAATAAATAGACGTTTAAACTAAAAATATAGTAATATTTAAGAATAATTTATGCGAATATAATACCAAATACAAATTAGAAATGTACGTATCCGCTTTCTATTGATTGCCAAGCATGCTTCTGAAGCGTTCGAAAATGTGCGGGCTTTGAGCGCATGTTGAACGCGCAGAGCGCCGTGCGCAATGTGTTAACACTAGGTTCACGGAATCCGTCAATTTGACGGATTTCAAATTTTCCGCTTAAGATTAACAGGTACATGTGCGGAAAATGTACGTTAACACGTTGAGCGCCACGCCAAATTTTCACGACACTGAAATTTTCGTTCAGGCGTCGTTTATTTCCGAAAACTGACACTATCAATTTGAAAAAATAATACCTTATAAGTCATCAACGAGTTCTATTAAATCGCATTAAACGAAGATACGACTTTCCTTTACAAGCATTTACAATTTTCTTCTTAAATTCCTAATTATTTTGCGACCAAATGTTTTTCAATTATTATCGCAGCACACAGCCTAAAGGAAAGTCGACCAAAATCGGCGTGGCGTTTAACGCGTTAAAAATGAAATTTATATACAGAAAATGTGCTAAACATTCCTCTGGTGACAATAATTTCTTAATTTAAAATACAATTAACTGATATTGTTTCAAAAAAACTGTGTTCTAATGTACCCATCGAAATGGTTTAGCCGAGACCCGTATATTTAGTGTTAATGTCGAGAAGAAACAGAGAAAGTGTATATATATTTTTTTATCTTTCTTATTCACAATTGCAGTAACCGTATATTACTCTTATCAATACGTGTATTTTTTTTAGTATTTAAAAACACAAAATGAAAATAGTAATTTTCACCCGCGGAGCATACGAGAGATAACGAAAACTCTACCATACAAAATACTAAACACCCCACTCATAAAACGTTAAAAAATTCTGCAATCCTCCTCCCAAAAAAAAAAATGTTCACCTCTCCCAGAAAAATATCTGGAAACAATGTTTCAAACGCCGAACCATAGGTGGCTTCACCTATCGTGACACACGAGGACCAGTGACGTCACCGGGCTTTCGTTTTATCGCGAGTTACGAACGAAGACTTGAGGAAGGTCAGGGCTATTCTCCCGACCCCGAAACGATTCTATCGTGTATGTGCCGTGACCACGCATGGCCGTGGCAAGACTCGCTGGCGACTATGTCGGGGATGCACACACAGAGAAACACATACGCGCACAGTTGCGAGCCACACACGCGAGTAATCGTATCGCGTGTGTGCAAACATGTACACGCTCGGTGTATGTGTACCTAAGCACATAAGTATAGCCATAACCGGCAAGTTCGTGAATGGAGGAGCGACGGACGATCAATGCCCCCTTACGTTTATCTACCGCTTTTATGTGCGTTTCACTGGCCGCCGTGCACTGTCCAGTCAGTTCCACGTTTCTGGACACGTATCCATGGCCATTGATGCGAACACCGAATCGGCACGCGAGACCAACGCGTTCCTGGTCCAGTTCGAGTACCGAGAGAGATGCGAGAATTAAATACCATGTTCCGACGCATTGTGATCGAATGGTATTATTTTTTTATGCTTTAACCCATTTGCATCAGCGCTCTACTTAACCGTTTTAGTTCCACGCAACGCGATCGCGCTGTTCGCGTACTGTGGTGAAGCGTGTCGCTTTTTTTGGTCACGATCGTCGATTCGATCACGCTCGGTTCGGAATGTATCTTGTCGCGAGTCAGAGTCTCCTCTCGTGATTGCTAATTTTCTTTCAAATAATCGTAAACAGCTTGCATAATTAGCTGTCTTTCTAATGAAACTGTTACGATTACCACGTTGAGCCCGGTGCCGAATTTGCTGTTCTTTCCGTTGAGCCGGCAGCCGGTTAGCGATACAGTGTCGTAGGGTATCGCCAAGAGAAATTATTCATAAATTGTATAAAAAGGAAGGAGGCGTACATAAAGTCCGAAGGTATTGTTCGAAGTGTTATGATAACAATTAACAGGTTGAGTGCCATGGGGGTGACCGGTGACCGGCACTCGACTTGGCTACAGCGCCATGGGGGCCACCGGTGACCGGCGATGCGACCAATAGTAAAATACATAATTAGAGTAAATATCGATACTGATAAATTTTATAATAATACCACTTTACTATAATGGTTTGAAGAAATTAATGCCGTACAGAACATGGAAAAATAATTTTATTAGTACAAGGAAAATATAGATATTATTTTGTTCAACATAATGTACAACGCATAATAAGAAATTCATGTTGGCGCCATGGGCAAACTACCTAAAATGCGCGTGGCACTCAACCTGTTAAAAACTATTTGGACGAAATACAGCTACAAATATTACCAAAAAAGTTGTTACGTATTGTAATATGTGTAAAGATAAGCTGCATTTTTGTTTAGAATGTTTCAATAAATTTCATTAAAGCTACATTTGATCACATTTCATTCAGACTATATTTATATTTTAACTTTAAGTCCGTGGGACCGACGACAGCCAAACGAAAATTCTAGTGCCGGTCCTCAGGGACCAGCGCCGGCCACACGGAAAGTTCATTGCCGGTCCCCAGGAACCGGCGCCGGGCCCATCGTGTTAAAAAATTAACTAATAATCTGAAGGGCGAGCGCGCCGGGCGGCATATTTCGACCAGAAAAAAGAGCAGCGCGTCCGCGTCGATCGGCAATACTCGCGGATAAATGAAGGAAGCGCTATCGCGCTTCGTGGCGCAATCCGACACGGATTTTTAAAAACCCCTGGCACTAAAACGGTTAAGCTTCCGCATCGAAACATTAGCAACGTTCAACCGACGACTGACTCGTATCACCGCGCGCGGTCGATCGTATGTGCAGTAACGGGCATCGAAATTATTCATCGAGTTTATTAAGAGTGTACTTTTTAAACGATTGATACACAGTGTTATATCGCAAATATCGCGTTTTACATTTTTTTACACAAAAGGAAAAAGAAATATTTTTTTATAGATAAAATAAATTTATTTAAGTTAAAATGAACATTTAAATAAATTAATTTTCCTGAAATTCTTTAAAGTGATCAATACATAAGGCGCGGAATATTCCGCGCTCGGTGATAGCTGACAGTCGCTGCTCGCGGATTATTCCGAAGTTGGTGATAGTCGACTGTCGCAACTCGCGGATTATTCCGCGCTTGGATGCAAATGGGTTAACCGCTTGTGCTATAAAGACGTGCCATGCACGTCGAGCTTCTGTTCCAAAGCCGCCAGCGACGTGTATACCACGTCGATAAGCATTTGTCGAAGAAAAAAAATCAACGTGTCCGTCACGTCGGCTAACAGTTGGATCGTTCATTATTCGAGCTATAGTTCCAGAGTGCACGACATCGCGCACCATACAGAAGTAGATTATTAATTAATAAAGTGTTATTGTTGTTGTGAATATTCATTCATATCCGTGTAAAATTTTTAAATCATTTCGGGACCTCCACAAGCGAGGATTGGATTAAATGTATAAAGTGCCGACATTGTTTTCAAGATGGATGCTCTAAACACGAAAACTAATTTTCTCTTATATCATATTTTGTATAAGCTACCTTTTTATCTTTTTCAAGGTCGGTCTCTCCCGTAATAGTATTTCGTTATTAAAAGTCTCGTTTGTATTTCTTGATTAAAAAAAGAAATGAATATTTTAATGTCGCAAAGTATGAATTATATATACTCTAAATTACTTACGCGCTGCTTTAACCCTCTATAACCCGGATTTTGTCTGCTTATTGGAGAAAAAGTTACGATCGATTACAGTTTTTCGCTTTGATTTGAAAATATTTTAACTAATATAATTACCGTAGATGGATCGTGGTGTCGCTACAGTAATACGGATATCAAATTTAATAGCGCAGTGATAATCAGTTTGTAACTTTTAAGTCACACGGTCCCATAGAGGGTTAATTAGCCCGAAACAACAGAAATATAAAAAACCAACAATGAAATGGCTTCTTTCCAAAAAATGGTCCAAACATCCCGGATTTACCCTATAACTAAACATTTCAAACGAGTGCATCGACTTATAATACAATCTTAAAGAAACTATTCATTTTACGCTATCTAGAAACAGAAAATGTATGAGTTACAGTTATCTCTACCCCATATCGTTTATAATATTCCATCAACAATTTATCAACAAAAATAAACACGAAAACTACCGTTCACGCGATCAAAAATAATCCACTCGTCCGCTTTTTCCCTCTGTTTGTTTCGTGAGACAAACGGAGAACCTAATCATCCAACGTTAAAATATTCGCGAACGAAACGAAACGAATCGATATGTAATAACGAACATCCTGCTGCTCGAGGGAAGGCAAAATCCCAAGGATCCACCAGCCGAACAGTTTGCATTCATCCAAGAAACAATTCTCATCCCCTGGTTCGAATCTTCAACCCCTTTTGACCACGAGCGTCGTAAACGATTCTCTTCCCTTTGTGTTTTCGTCGTGTTTCTTTTATTCTTTCTTTTTTTTTTTTTACTCCTCCTTTCTCCCATCACGCATACACACGTACGCGCTGGCCACGTCGCTAGCTGGCCGCAGAAATGCAAATAGCGAATTGTTCGCGGACCGCTCGCTTTCAATGTCCGCGCTCGAGGTGTTATTCTTGTCCGTGAACTACCCTCGAACGCCTCGCACGGACACTCCTCGAATTTGCATACCGACCGTGAAACTGGAAATCATTCCTCCGAGCGTCGGTTCGCGTTTTCGAAACGTGTCATTAGGCTCGCAGGGACCACCGAAAGAATCGACTTACAGGAAACTGAATTTGGGGCTTTTGAAACGCGATCGGTTGCATCAATTATTGTGACGATTATTTTTTTTTTTTTTTTTTGAGCGTGTATCCTATAACTCGGACAAATCGGTCTTTATGATAAGTCGAGTAGCTTCGGTCTACAATAGTGATCTGCAACCTTTTCGCTGTAAAGAGCTGTCGCGAATGATTAACTTATGACAGAAGGACGGTTTACCTTAATTTTGAAGAAAAAGTTGTAACATTGAAGCACTGTCCGTCGTCACATGAGAAGTCAGTTGGAAAGAATGCGGGTTTAACCCTTTGCAATCCACTGGCGCTGTTATGGCGACGTGCACAATTTTCTTCAGAGATTATGTTTCTAATTAAATTCTATATTTTTATCAGTTCAAACGCTTGTTTTATTTTAAAATGAAAGTAAATTGAGCAAATAAATAAGAAATCGTAAACATTTATAATTTTCTTTTCTTCTTTCGAAAAGAACACTTTAAGTTTCCACGGTAGTCCTTTGAAACTTAAAAAGGTTTACGAGTGCAGAGGGTTAATTGGTCAGAGTGGAAGGGGCACGGCCCGAGTTACACGTACTTGTTGATTTTCGTGCATTATTTGTTGAAACGGTTACACATACTAATCGGATCGCGTATCACGGACGAACTGAGCGAAAGCACTCTTGCCCCTGTGCCGTCACGAGTGACTTTGAAACTTGTGTACTGAGAAAATATTAATGTGATACTTGACTTGGCAGATACCAAACTAATTAATTATAATGTGACACGTAACTCATATTTGTGGTGGTTAAGCAGTGATATAATGAGAATGACCGATTGCGAGTCGTGATCGATAATTACATTTGAAGTATTTCGTACAGTATAGTCCCTCTTAACCGGCACATATGGGACCGGACCTCTGACCGGATAAACGAATGGCCGGTTAATCCGACAATATTGTTTACAGATTATAAATAAAATAAAAAATATTTTATTATTTATACTAATTATTATAATATTGTAATATAATATTAATATAATTATTATATACTAATATAATATAAATATAATTATTATAATATAATAATTATTATAATAATTATTATAATAAGATAATATTATAAAAATTATCCTAGTTATAATATTATAATATTATAAAAATTATCATAATTATAATATTATATTATAATATATTTATAATAATTATTACAATTATAATATATTTATTATAATAATTATTATAATAATAATCCCGCCAATTACGTCACTGACAATAATATATGTTCAATTTTGCGAGTGATTATATTTTAAAATACAAAATCGTGAAAAGTTTTATTTAAAATAACAACGATAAGGTTGATCAGAAATGAAAAATATTTTTTAATTAATTAAAATATAGCAGAATGTTCGACGCTTTTTTTTAAATACCGACATTAAATTCAAGTCCGCCTCATTTCATCACGTTACAACCGATCTTCGCGAGACACGTTCATTCCACGTTTAATAGTTCCTCCTTACGCGATCCGCGAACGTGCGCGGCTGAACACGCGGCTCGGCGTGCACTATTATAGTTTATGTGTTCGATCTGTAAACAGGATTACCGCACGCTGCTGTAACTATACGTACACGATCCTCTAAACTATTATTATCTTACGCTCGATACAGGTTATGGCATTAAATCGTCATACACCTGACTGGACTTTTACCTTTCCTCGATAAGGCGGTGGCGCAAGAGACGACGAATAAAATGAAACGATGACGTGTCTATTACTCTCACCGTCGAAACGTATCCTTCGTCAAATTGTTTATCGAACGGTGAACGAGTTTTGTGACGAACGATAGTTTGCCTTTTATGGAGCACAGAACTTCGCCAAGCGAGCCCGGTTAAATAAAAAACTGTTACCCATTAGAAAAGTCGTTCGAAATTTTCTTATTACTCATAGGAATGAAAATTTCCACAAATAATTGTCCAACCAAAATTCCCATTATAATTTAATACAAACAAAACTCAACGATATGTCACCAGAATCCTAAATTTCGCAAGTAATTTTTTAACCAAAATTCCTATTATAATTTAATACGAATAAAAATGAACAGTATATCATCAGAATTCTAAATTTCGCAAATAATTTTCCAACTAAAATTCTTATTATAATTTAATATAAAGAAAAATTACCGGTATATCTCCAGAATCCTAAATTCTCCAAGTAACTCTCCATCCAAAGTTCCCATTACAAATTAAATCAACAAATCGACGGTGTATCTCAAGAATTTTAAACTCGGCAAATAATTTAATACATTTACAATTTAATACAACAAACCAATGTTACATCTCAACAATTTAAAATCCCGCAACTTTCCAACCAAAATTCAAACTACACTTCAAAACAACCAAAAATCACCGAAGTATCTCCATAATCCCAAATTCTCTAAGCAATTCTCCAGAACTCCCCTTACAATTCAACCTACAATCGAACACCAACAAAAATCAGCGATATAACTTACAAAATCCACATTCTTCAAAATCACGTTACACCCGAACAAGAAAAGATCCACGCAATACGTTTCACACCATACTACCGAACCTCGGGTCGGCCTAAAATTCAGCCTGTCACCTGCATGCCAGACCACCGGCAATAACCTTAAAAAAATCCAAGGAAACGACCCAAATAGATCGTCATCCAGACGCTAAGTCGAGCAGGAAGAACACGGTGGCCGGTGTGCCGTTCAATTAGCCGAGGAGCGACGAGGCGTTGTTAGCACGTGTTCCATCGGAAGGCCGGTTCGAAGGGTCGGTCCCAGCCGGTGCGGGACTGATCTACGTTAATTGCGGGTGCAACACTGTAAACAAAGGTAATAAATAACTGGAAGTAGGCGCTGAGGCCGTCGAACGGAGGGCAGGTACCTACCTAGGCTGCTGCCTGCCGGTTACAAGAGAATTAGGATTACACGCCTGCGAATAATAATGCTGTATAAAGTGTTTCCCTGCGTGCGACACGGGGGCACACAATTCGTAGACCATTCGTGGACGGACAATGGTCAACCGGTGGCGGGTGGTACATTGTCCTGCCAGTTTCACCGACAGTTTTTCGGGTGTTCATGGTCATCCACGGAGAAGCAGGTGCTGCGCGTACGTCCAGTGTCCCATTGGGGGTCGTCGAACAACGAGGGTCCTCGCTCCTCTCTTCTTCGTGCTTTGTGGCCGTGTGCGCTTCTTTCCGCTTTCCTGGTCCCGGTACGCTTGTCGAGTTGATCGGTGTCACTCGACGATGTGCCTCATGGTTAACAGGTTGCTAGAACCTGTCTCGTGGCCTTGATCCTGGAATCTCTTGGCACCGCGGCTCGATGACGCGATTCGCGTTGATATGATATCGACCTGCGAGGTTTTAGGGGTCCGATACGCTGGCGAGGAAAGGTTCGCGTTGGGGAAACAGGGTTGACGCTTTGAACTCGGAATTATTCAAGGAAGATTAAGCTCTGTCAAAATTCACTTTTTTTAAAAGAAAGTACAATTTGTTGACTTAACTCTTTGCGGCACAGGATTTCAGATAATAAAACAGACCTATGTTGCATAGAAATTTGATTGCGTTTTAAATGAAACTGGTATATTTTTACTAACAGAGGAATCATATAATGTAAGAACATTAGCTTTGTCAAAATTCACTTTTTTTAAAAGAAAGTACAATTCGTTGACTTAACTCTTTGCGGCACAGGATTTCAGATAATAAAATAGATCCGTGTTGCATAGAAATTTGATTGCGTTTTAAATGAAACAAAATTGGTATATTTTTACTGATGAAGGAATCATATAATGTAAGATCATAAAAAAATANTCCCACCATGCATTACGGTGCATCAAAAAAGTCACTTTTAATCCTAGCATGCCCCAAAGAGTTAACACGTTCGGTGTCAAGCCGTTTTTTCCCGACTTGTCGTTCAGATCGTTTGAAGTTTTTATTAAAAATTGATGCATTGTCACGCAATGTTTCGTTGCATCAATTCGTAAGTAATTAGCTTGTTTAGAGTAATTATCTGCATTTTTATAATGTATTTGATGTTTCGACTAATGATTGATATATTATCGCAGATTGATTTCAGATCAATCCGTAAGTAATTAGCTTGTTCAGAGTAGTTGTCTGTATTTTTTACAATGCCTCATTCTTTGGTGGAAATATATTTTACGGAATTAAATTTGACATAAAATATTTGTTTTTAGTGCATTAAATAAATATGTTTTTATGGTACACGTGGCTTGAAGATCAAATTTAAGTAACTTTACAACATGTTGATAGTGAATTAACCCCTTGGCTTACGATTTCTTCGATCTTCATACATATTTGCAATTGTTATTCG
>SMSQ01023535.1:13106-23769 GCA_019453375.1 Ctenoplectra terminalis
CATGCTATTTTAATTTACGTAATTTCATAGCTACGTTTAGTTTTAATTCTAACCACTGTTAATGCTGTAATCTTATTCTATGCTGAATCGGTAACATTGAGAGTGACACTAAAATGGTAAGGGGGCACGCGTGCCCCCGAGACCCTGGACAAAAAAAAGCATTGGATGTTAGGTCTATTCTGTACCTCGTCTGTGGTATAATATAGACCTATCATCAGTTACCATTTTCGTATCACATGCGGCATTATCGGTTGAGAGTAGAATAAGACAACAGTGCTACTCTGACGGTAGGAATTATGATTAAATATAGCGATAGTCAATTGTTTTCAAACTGACTACAATCGGGATCTATCTACAGGGTGTCCTAGAAAGGGTGTAAGCCCCTTTAAGGGGTTGTTCCTGGGGTGATTTTAAACAACTTTTTCCTTTGCGAAAATGTCAAATTCGGCTTTGTTAACGAGTTATTAGTTAATAGTTAAAAGTGTCCGACTTTTTGCGGAAAAGCTCAAGGTTTTTATGCTCCCGATTTTAGATTGTAAATAAATTTAATATTGCATAAATAAATAAACTCCAAATAGAAAAAAGGCAGTTCAAAAAGATTAAATAAGAACACATAAATAATGGTTTGATAACATTAAGCAATATTAATAATAATATCTGAAGACCAGATGAGCGGAGCAGTATATTGTTGAATTTAAAACATTGTACCTTCTATAAGAATATGGAAAAAATACATGGTTCCATATAAAAAACCTTGATAATTTTTGAATCACAAAATAAAACCAAGTTCATAAAAAGATTTTCTTTTCTTGTTAGATGTTCCCTTTAAAGTAACGTAACTTCGTCACAGAGTATTTCCATACAACCAAAATTTTTCATGTGATACCCAATCTGGATTTGTGCAGGATTTCATTATTTATAATGGCTCTTTAACTATCGTAAACTGCATGAATGAATTTATTGGGAAGTCGGGAAGCATAGTGATGGAATTACTAAAACCTTATTTAGGCAAAGGCCATACGTTATACGTAGATAATTAGTACACAAGCCCCGCACTTTTTATTCTTTTGCATCATAATCTAACTAACGCTTGTTAAACGGTACGTAAAAGGCGAAAAAGCATGCCAGTTATCCAAAATAAATTAAAAACTGGTGAAGCGAATTTTCGCTCCTCGAAGTATTTATTAGCGATGAAATGGTGTGATAAAAAAGAAGTACACATGCTATCTGTTGAATGTAATCAATATTTCACGATATCACTACTTGAATCTGGCGCGAAAATTGACAATAGTTCTCTCCATCTATGAACTACACAAAAGAAAAGAAAAAAAGAAAGAAAGAAAGAAAGAAAAAAAGAAAAAAAAAACTATAGAAAAAAGAGCAAGGTATGAAGTAAACCAAGAGAGGCACACTCACGTGTATAAGTAAGAAATTAATTATTAGTCAGAAATCAAGCATTAGCAATCTATTTTATTATAAATAAATCTTGATAATACCATTGTTTATTTTGATATAAAATAAGTCTGATAGTTGTTGTGAATTTCAGTTATGGTATATTTATGTGCATTTAACCTTTTTTATTAAATATTCTGTGCAACAAACAAAGCGTACATCTTGCTCATATGAACCCAATTTATACAAAATAAACAAATAAATGAATTTATATCCTTGAAACATCAACACTATCCTCTTTCCATAGCGAAGAATTTGTTGCAACGAAACGTCATTACCAAACTCGAGAAATGATTATGAAACCAAAGTGTGTTGTTAATTATAATAAATTAATGGGAACTGTGGACAAAACAGATATGGTGATCAGTACCATTCGTTCACAACGCAAAGCGTTGAAATGGTACGAAAAATTTTTTTCATTTAATTGGCATATGCGTTTGGAACGCTTATTGCCTATACAAGTTAAAAACAGGAAAACAAATATCAATGGCAAGCTTTCACCTAGAGCTAATTCGTCAACTTTTAAGTCGTTACCAATCTGACAATAAGAATACCATTGCGAATAAATCAGGAGAAACGAATCCACTTCGCCTCGCTCAAAGACACTTCCCGTCGCTATATACAAATGAATATCCAATACGGAAGAATATGCTGCGAAAATGTGTAGTCTGTTCCAAAAATTGCAAGAGAAAGAGATCGCGATACCAATGCCAAATTTGCAATGTTGGCCTGTGTGTAACACTCATGGGTCGAGATCTGCGCCTTCCTCAGGATCTCGTGAGAGGGACTTTACTTGGAGGAAAGGAAGAGGAGGAATTCATAGAAGAAATAAGAACAAGGATGGCAGGATGGAAATTGTGCAGCGATAAAATAAAGACCTGGTATGACACTCATTCTAAGGCTAACTCGTTTGAGCCAGGAGAAGAGGTTTGGCTGTACAATCCCCGGCGTACGAAAGGAAAATATCCCAAATTACAGTTCGACTGGGACCGTCCCTATATAGTCATGGACCGTTTAAACGAATTAATTTACAGGATAGTTAATTCCCCGAAGTCGAAACCCAAGATCGTTCATGTGAATCGGTTCGCACCTTTTGAGAGGATGAATGGCTCCAGGTTACCCTAGAAACGAGATGTAGAGGAAGCTTATTTTGTACAAGCATGAATTTTGAACTGGATACTTGACATCCCAGATATAATCAAGTTTACCATTGGTTCTCGTCCAAGAAGAGGACGATTTGTCGCAGAAGACGAGGGTGAGTCTTCGCTCGCCGGTCGTGGTTCTTCTCCCACTCATGGATAAAAGCGGACGTTAGTGAGGAAGTCGGTTTCTCTTGGGTCGGTGCACCCTCACGAGGGAGGAGGGGGGAAAGTTGCATTCTCGCAGGAGTCGCCCTCATACTACGTGTCGGTCTAATAGCGGGCCGAATCGTAGGTGCCGTCCCATGAGAGAAGGGACTCTGCTACACCTCGAAAATACTCCCTTAAAATATCTAAGCAAAATATTGAATAGTTTTAAAGATACAGAGAGTTTTCCAGAGACGTGTAATCCGAGCGCTCCAAGGTCCTCTGGCGCGTTTCGGAGCAAGGAGGACTCTTTTGTATTTCTGTTTGCTCCGCCCATTTTTTTTCGGTTTATAACGGTCTTGGTCCTTCTGCTTTGTATTTAACCGTTTGACTGCTACGCGGCGCAAAAGCGCTGCGTTCATTTGTCTCGAAAACCGCGACGCAGCGCTTTTGCGCTGCGAGTTTTTTTGCCTCGCACACTGTTTCGATTTGATTACGAGAAGGCCAACAATTGGTAGTTATTGGATAAAAGGTTCCCGACATGTACCATGGTTTAGGACAATGTTTTCAAGGGATAGGTTTCAACTTATGAAATTATGACCCATGTGGCAGGTTTGATATGCTTGTCAAACATGCAACAATTATCTATCGACGAGTCGTTAGTTGATACTCACTGTCATTCTGCCATAAAACAATACATCACAAACAAAAAACACCATAAATGGGGAATCAAATTTTGGATGTTGTGCGACTCGATTTCTAAATATTGCTTGGATTTTTTTTGCTACAAAGGAGCTAAAAATACAGATGACAGAGATTTAGTACAAAAATATGGTCTTGGATTTACGGTTGCGCAAAAATTGCTTTCAATTGGAAATTATCTGCACAAAGGCTACCATCTGTTTACAGATCATTTTTACACAAGCTTACGCTTGGCCAAAACCCTTTTGAAACAAAATACATATCCAACTGGAACAATTAGACGTAACAGAAAAGAGATTCCTCCAGAAGCTAAGAAAGCAATCGTAGGAGAACCGAAATACATGGCACATGAAAATGTATTGATGTGCTCTTTCAGGGACAAAAAATCCAAACCAAATCCAGTCATATTGATTTCATCCAACTCGGATACTAATAGTGTGACGATCAAGAAAAAGAAAGGGAATTTTGAATACGAAAAGACGAAACCAAGCATGATTGATAACTACAACAAATACATGGGAGGTGTGGACGAGTGCGACAAAATGTTATACGCGTATTTAGACGAGCGAAGAACCCTAAAATATTGGAAAAAAGTAGTATTCAACATATTTGGAAGAATTGTGCTGAACTCTTATATTTTGTATGTTTCCAACACCACCGAAAAAAAAATGAACCGGCTCAAATTCACATCGGAAATTATTGACGATATCGAAAAGGAGTGGATGAATCATAAAAATAGCGTGTCAACACAACCATCTTTATCAACCAAAAAATTTGCGCTTGAAAAATTACCGGGACGTAACTTACGACAATGTGCGGTGTGTAGGAACAGAAGGAGCGGGATCAAGCGATCCCGCCTTATTTGCGCTTGTTGTAAAAAAGGCCTTCGCGCTATTTGTGCGGCAAAACATCATAGTTGTTATACATAAATTTTTCATGTAAGAGTCAATGATCTTCCCCTAATCAAAATGATCCTTTACGTGCTGATCATAAGAGAAGATCAATAAACTTTAAGATATCTTTTTATAAATTTTAATTTTCAAAGAAAAAACAATTTAATGTTTATTTTTTCTTATTCACAATCACAATTAATATTGTTTTTTTATAATACGAAAAGAATTATTAAAATTGATTGCTATCTGTCTAAACGAGTGTGTTTTATTTGACAACATCAAGTCAAAATATGTCCCGCAGTTTTCGTGCGTTCTTGCAAGAATTGCTTAGCAGTCAAACGGTTAAGGTTAGTTTGCTGCTTCTTTTCGACCAAGAAAGTCACAGCATCGTGCAGAAAAAATGTATACATATAAAAGTTTTGGTTAAAAATTCAGAATGAGTGATAGAAAATATAGTAAAACGAGTCTTAAACGACCAAGTGATCCGGGTAAAAAAAAGAACTTTTCATGGTAATAAACACACATCCGAAAAAGACACCGAAAGTACCAGCACTTCGGCAAAAAAATTAAAAACATCTTGTGAAGAACTGTCAGTATCAGCTAATCTGTACTTGCAGTACTGCATCGTATCGTTTACGGTTTTCAGCGCGCTACAAGAAACTTTTATTTGTAAAACATGTAAAAAAGATATTGTATTTAAGCAATATGCTCAAAAGGGGTTAGGTTTCGAATTAGAGGTTCAATGTGGTTGTACTACGTTCACTCGCATATCGACTTCGCCAAAATTCGTGGGCAAAGAAGGCGGATACGAAATAAATCGGATATTTGTTTATGTGTTGCGTTTACTCGGAGTTGGTTTTTCTGGTATTTATACTTTTCTTGGCCTCATGGATATCGGAGAATGTATAAGTAAAACTGGTTATTATGATATAATTCAGCAGATGTACGGTAACCGAAATAATGATAGGTTCACTGCTTGCATTGTTTCTTTACCGATGTTATTCATATTTTTCATGCTCGAAAATAAATGACGATGGTTGCTATGGTTTCACTAGCATTTGTTTCAACAACTGTTGGAACAGTTAATTGAGATTCGGTAATGAAAGTGAGTGGACATAATTTATAGAGATACTTCAGAAGGAATTGTAAAAAGAAAGCGAAATAATCTTTGGTTCAAGGCGATTTTTTTAAATAAATACCTTCGGTAGCAATTATTTTGTTTATATTTTTTTAATGTAAGTATAAAGTTTATCATTTTTAAACATTCTTAATTAATCATCAGCTTAATTTAGTGCTTATATAGCATAATGGGACGCGGAAAACCTCTGACTGATTATAAAAGAGGGCAGATCACTGTTTTGAAAGACATGGGGCTCTCAAATAGAAAAATTGCGGAGAAAATTCAACGTTCTTCAGATGTTGTCAACCATTTTGTCCAATTAAGTGATAAGTATGCGACTAAGAAATCTACAGGTCGTAGAAATAAGCTTCGATTAAGAGATAAAGGAAAAATTTTCCAAGAAGCTCGAAAAAATAAGCTTAATGCATCTCAGATAAGGGTAAAATTAGATTTACCAGTCGGTGTTCGACGAATACAACAAGTTTTAAGAGCAAGTGGAACACTTCATTATACAAAAAGATCGAAAAAGCCTCCTTTAACTAAATTTCATATAGATTTCATATAGATATCATATAGATGAAAGATTGAAATTTGCTGAAAATCATATGGTGATTTTCTCCGACGAAAAAAAGGTTAATTTGGATGATCCAGACGGATGTCAATACTATTGACATGATTTGCGTGACCAAAAGGAGATAAAAATGAGTTGAAACTATGGAGGAGGTAGTGTAATGATATGAGCTGCGTTTGCGTACAACGGTAAAACACCGATAATGTGGTTTCCACCAAAGGCAAATGCCGAAAAATATGAGCCGTTTATTTTGAAAGTGGCCTAACTCCATTTTTCAATTTTTCCCGGTTACCATGGTTACATGTACAATTTCATGTTGTTTATCAGTAAAGCATTTCAAGTTGCTTATAATCCGAGCAAATACAATAATTTTTTGACACATAAGTTTTCAGAGTTAGTTCAATAATCGAACAGTGTAGTTTGAAAGTGGCCTAACTCCACTTATACTTAAATCAAGATATTTACTGTTGATAATGTCAGAAAGCAATGATGAAGGTAATTTTAATTAATTAGTATTTACAAGGTAACCTCAGTTTTTGGACAATTGCGTCAGTTGAATAACCAGTACGTTTAACCCTTTACTGCTAAAGGCGTATATATACGCCCTCGCAAGTCCATCAATATATACGAAAGGGGTATATATACGTCCACTATATTTTTTAGCCATAACACTTTTATTACTGTTTTACCAGTTGATTCAGCATGGAATTTATTGTCTTATGTAACATAGCAACTAAATATCGGCAATTGTTTCAATATCGTTCAATCAATTGCCTTCATATTACACTGCTCTTCTACGTTACGCTCTCGTATAATCTCTTCGTGCATTGATTCCTGTAAACCTGTTTCTTTACTGCATATGTAAGTATTTATTTATTTTATTTCGTGATTAGTTTTTGAATTTATCCATTCCTAAGTAGTAGTGAAGAGGAAGAAATAGAGCTTCTTGACGACATATTTTCATCGTCTGAAGAAGAGAATTTAATTGTTCAAAAATACCGAATCAGAAACTGGAGAGCAAGATATTTCACAATTGCAAAAAAATAATGGCAATGAATTTACATCGCCAGATCCATTTGTAAACATCTGTTGGTCGCATGAAAATTTAATTCCAAAAGTACACAACTTTGATGATAAAGATTCTGGATGCAAAGCAGCCCTAAACAAAAAATCAAAACCATTAGATTAAATAAATACCATAATTATTTAAAAAAAAAGCGTACATGGAAGGCTAATTGGCGAATAAATTCATGGAACGCTACTAATGTAGATGAAATATACTGTTTTTTAGGTACGGTATTACTAATGTCACGCGTAAAAAAACTTTCTTACCCGGAATATTGGTTGAAAGACAAATTTATGAAAACTGACATTTTTCATGATATTATATCTCGAGATAGATTTTTGAACTTAATGTAGTGCTTACATTTTAGCAATCCCGAGGTACTAAACTGTAGAGATAAATTGTTAAAAATTCGTGAACTAAATGATAGATTTCGATTGATTTTAAAACAAAATTTCTACCCGTTTCAAAATATTTGTATGGACGAAAGTTTATTGTTGTTCAAAGGTCGCTTATCCTTCAAACAATTTATACCATCTAAACGCAATCGATTTGGCATAAAGTCAGTAGATAGTATATTCAGGTTCGGAAACAGAAATTTCTGTCTTTCAAGAAAATTTAGGTAAATCCGGTAATATAGTCATGACTCTCATGAAAGATTATCTCGGGAAAGGTCACAGTTTATATGTGGATAACTGGTACACGAGTCCACTTTTATTTAACACATTACACTTGAACCAGACAAATAATTGTGGTACCGTAAGAAAAAACCGCAAATATGTACCAATTATTTCAAACAAACTGCAAAAAGGAGAAATATCATTTCGATCAACTGAAACTTTATTATGTATGAAATGGCAGGATATCGTAGAAACAAAAAAGCTTCATTACCTTACAAAAACACCAATAACAAAACCAACATGTATACAGGATTACAATCGTAATATGGGTGCTGTAGATAAGACCGATATGGTAATTAGTACTGTTGAGTGTATTAGAAAAAGTTATAAATGGTATAAAAAAATTTTTTTTCATTTATTAGATATAAGTATTTGGAACGCATATGTTTTATATAAATACGTATCAGGTCAAGAGTTAAAATTCGCGACATTTCATTTACTAGTGATAAAACAAATATTTGCAAAATCTTTACGAATTTCAAATACATACCAAGGGAAAAAAAATACCAACGATCCCTTACGTCTTATTGAAAGGCATTTTCCAAGTACTTATGTCAATCCGTTTGCAAAAAAAAAGAATCAAACGCGAAAATGTGTGGTATGCGCTAAACATAAAATCCGACGAGAAAGCAGATATGAATGTAAAAAATGCGATGTAGGTTTACGCGTTGATCCATGCTTTCAAATATACCATACCACAAATTGATTATTAAATTTTTCTATTAGAATTTTATCTTTATTCGTTCATTATGGTTTTATTATTTTTATTATTATTATGTTAAAATTATCAAAATATCCTGTTAAAGTTGTCATATCCTGTGTTACATTATAAATTTTGGATTTTTTCCTTTATATTTAATTACCGATTACACTGTCCAACAAATTAAAACTTTCTTTCTGTTTTGCAACATCCGTTGGGTGATCCTTATAGGGTTTCTCGTCCTGAACACGAATCCGAAAACGATTTTGCTCCATCACCCACAGTTTTCGAAAAACAGAGGGTTTTGTAAAAATGCGTGGTTTCGTGAGAAAATGAATTATTACGCGGAAACTAAAAACGTTAGGAACTTCGGGTTGATCTTAAAATATAGAGGAGAGTTTCCCGAATCTATTGATGTATATAGTTATAATATTACTTGATTTGTAATAGGTGTAAATGATGGTAAAAGTTTGAAAAACAGGCGATGCGCGTATTTTCTACGTACAACTTTTGCATTTTTACGAAAAGTTCTTTACCTAGCACGAATTCTCTATACAGTATCAAATTCTCTAGACATTTCTGAAGAAGAATCTATGTGGGAGAAGTATCAAAACGGTACTGAATTCGAACAGATCAAGAAAATATTCGTCGCCGGCGCGTGCACAGCGTTTTGCCGCCAGGCGGCCATAGCTCGCTCCCCTTGGCCAGTCAGTGCCGTAGCTACGCGCAGTTGTCAATGACTTCCTGTTCATCCGACACCGTCTTTTTATGTCTATAATTTTTAATTATTTATTTTTTATTATTATTTATTTTTTTTAATTACTACTATTTCTTTTTCATTATTATTCAATATTAATTTTAGGTATCAACAATAAAATAATAAAATACTTTACTTCAAAATTAAAAAATTGGTTGACGAGCATTAAGACTTTATCAATCGACACCCAATTGAAGACAGTTTTCAAATTTGTTTATAATATAGAAAAAATAAAATATATAAGATAAAGAGAAGAGAGAATGTATAGAGAATTCGTGCTAGGTAAAGAACTTTTCGTAAAAATGCAAAAGTTGTACGTAGAAAATACGCGCATCGCCTGTTTTTCAAACTTTTACCATCATTTACACCTATTAGAAATCAAGTAATATTATAACTATACACATCAATAGATTCGGGAAACTCTCCTCTATATTTTAAGATCAACCCGAAGTTCCTAACGTTTTTAGTTTCCGCGTAATAATTAATTTTCTCACGAAACCACGCATTTTTACAAAACCCCCTGTTTTTCGAAAACTGAGGGCGATGGAGCAAAATCGTTTTCGCATTCGTGTTCAGGACGAGAAACCCTATAAGGATCACCCAATGGTTATTACAAAACAAAATTCGTGTTGGACAGTGTTATTATTGAAGGAATGTACTGTTACGAGCCGGAGGGGGTGGCTAACGTAACCAGGTTTCTTTGGCAATTGGAATTTGGCAATTGTTAGTGTCGACTAACCCAGTGCGTTCGTGAGCTCTGGGGGTCGAAAAAGGATAAGGTGCGGGGACGAACTGATGTATGGCTAATACCAGGAACCCCGGGAGGTTGGTGTCGTGGACGAGCCGGCGTATGGTTAACGCCGGGTGCCACAGGAAATGGTCAAAATGCGGGGATGCGCCGGTGTATGGTTAACACCGGGTGCCCCAGGAACGTGAGGTGCGGACAAACCGACGTATGGTTAACGCCGGGAGCCGCAGGAAATGTTAGTTAGGCCTCGTAACGTTTAATTACTAATTTCGATATACTTCGAGCGGCTGAAGTATATCGAGGTGGGTTCTACGTGGAAGGTATTACAATGGATTACACGATAGTTTCCGTGACTAAAAATATATGTTTATTCTCAAATGAAGGGACGTTACAAGGGTGACTGTGTAATGTCGCGATCGCTAGTGCTTGATTCTATTTTACAAAATGATTGTGGAAAATTATGAAAGTTTCGATTCCGACGGAGCGAGAATCTAATTCTTCTCGGTGTTCACGCTACCGAGAAAACGGGAGCTCAGGAAGACAATGATTAAAATAAAACTTAACAGCGTACTGTATGGTTAAAGAGCTTCGAAAGGGACTTTGATACCCGATCTCGCAGAGTTTCGTCGTCGGTAAATGTCTGTTCAACTGAACCCCCGAGTCGTCGTAGCTACCCCTTTTTATACTGGAA
>SMSQ01023535.1:29865-76118 GCA_019453375.1 Ctenoplectra terminalis
TTTTATATTTCAACATGATAACGCTGCGATTCATCGTGCCAAATCTGTTAAGACATGATTTCAAAAGGTAAAAATTGAGGTTTTATCTTGGCCATCAAGAAGTCCGGACCTAAATCCTATAAAAAACCTTTGGGGTATCATGGCACGGAAGGTACATGCCAATGGTAGACAATATTTAAATACCACAGAACTAAAAAATGGCATCAAAGAGGCGTGGTCCCAAATTCAAGCAGAGACACTACATAAACTTATAAATTCAATGCAGAAAAGGATCTTCCATGTAATTAAAAATAAGGGAGGACCTACAAAATATTTAGTTAAGACTGTATTAATTATATTTCAATAAATTATGTGTTGTTATTTAAATTTTTGTTGGAGTTGTAAAGTTTTATGAAAAGTGAACCTACGTTTATTTCGCGCATCAATTTTAATATTTTGCAATAAAAAGTTCATTAGTATGTTATGTTATAAAACTAAATTATGTTTTTTGTTAATTATCTTAAGAAAATTAAATTATAGTAAATAAAATAAAAAACGTTATATCAAATATTCCATTATGCCACAAAAATAAGGTGAACCTATCATTATTTCGACCACTGTATATTGCAGTGAAGGCAGTAGCTGAAGTCGTTTTTAAAATGGCTGTAAAAGAAGAATGTAAAAAAAATTTAGAAAAAAATTTAAGTGTTTCGGGAGACGGATCTTGGCCAAAAAGAGGATTTGCATCTTTACTAGGTATTGTCGGTTTAATTGGAAAATTTAGTAATAAAATCGTCGATATTATTGTAAAGTCAAGTGTGTGTAAGATGTGTGAAAAATGGACAGATCAACGCGACACGCCGGAATTTGACGCTTGGTTTTTAGAACATCAGGACGAATGTACCGCGAACCATGAGGGTAGTGCTGGGAAAATGGAAGTGGAAGGAGTAAAGGAAATGTTTGGTCGATCAGAACAACAATATGACGGCGTGCGGTATGAATTTTACATCGGTGATGGGGACACAAATACATTAAAAAAAAAAACTGCTAAGTTTCAACCCGTACGGCGACGAGCTTACAGTAAAAAAAAAAAGAGTGCGTTCTACGCGTCAAAAAAAGGATGTACAGGCGTGGTAAAGAAGCTAAAAAAAAATTAACCCAACTAAAAAAAGCAAAAAAAGCGTTAGAATTAGAGAAGGAAAAAGAAGAAAGTAAAACTAAAAATGCAAAAAAAACACGGAAAAAAAATCACCTCAAGAAAAATTTATAAAATTCACTGATTCATTACTAGCTCGGCTATCGTCCTACTATCAAAAAACTTTTCTCAACAATCCAGATTCACCAGAGGATATGAAAAAAGATATTTTAGCTACGTTCTATCATAAAAGTTCCACCGACGCGAACCCGCAGCATCGATACTGCCCAGTCGGAGAAGATTCTTGGTGCGGTTACCAGGTGGCTCGGGCGAAGAAAGAAACATTTAAACACCCTCCTACTTTGGATCAAGAAACACAAGAAATTTTAAAACCCATTTACGAGGACTTAACATCGGATGATCTTTTAGAACGGTGCAAAGGAGCCAATAATCAAAACAACAATGAAAGTTTAAACTCTATGGTTTGGAGTTTTGCTCCAAAACACATGTTTTCTGGCAAAACGATAATTGAAATTGCAGCTTTGACTGCTGCTTGCGTCTTTAATCAAGGTTATGGTCTTGTTTTAAAAGTTTTAGAAGTAATGGGTTGCGTAATCGGTCAAGAAGCTGTGAAGCATGTCGAGCGCATCGATAGAGCTGATCGTCGAGCTTCGCTTACTTCAAAATCAAGCAGAATTCAACTTAGAAACGCCAGATTACAGCAGAATGAAGTATTTGAGGAAGAGGAAGGCGTTATGTATGGAGCAGGCATCGCTGACTAAGGTAAAATTAATTTTCTTAGCTTTTTTGCGCAAAAAAAAACTTTTAACGCGTTTTTCTCAAAACAGCATTTTTCGACTCGGCGGACGTCAGATCTCAGAGTCTTTTGCTCCGATTGATCTAAAAATTTAGCTGTATATTTCTTGATTGTGTATCTATCGTCGGAACTAGAATTATTAAGATTCATTGTTTATTTACGAAGTTATAAACAAATTAAGCACCCGAAAAACACCCGAAAAATTCGAAATGCCGCCATTTTGTTATTGAAAATTAATAATTCTAGTTCCGAGGATAGCCAATGTTCTACAGATTAAAACCTTGTTTGAATTTTTTGTTTCAGATGAACCGTTGCAGAGATTCGACGTCCGCCAACAAAGAAATTTCTTTTTGGAGCGGCCATTTTGTCGGGATGACTTATCGAAAAAAGAAAAAAATTTTTTTGTAGTTTAATAGTTGTACTATCATATGTCGAAAAGTTTTTTTTAATAAAAATTAATTTCTAATATGAAAAAAGTCGTTTTCACTGGACTACCCCCTTAAAACCAAAATGATACGAATGATTTCTACCATTCATAATGACAATTTAGTTGACACTAAAGAAAAAAAATATAGAAAAGCTAATCCCGAAATTCGAAAACCCGGATGTGTATTGGATTACAATAAATACATGAAAGGAGTGATGAATCGAGCAGATCAATTTCTCAGCTACTACCCATCTACAGAAAAATTATAAAATGGTCAAAAAAAGTGGCGTTATATCTCTTCAATCGTGCTTTATTCAATTCGTTCAGAGTATATCAACACTTTAATAAAAGATCCAAAAGTCTGCGCTTTCATGATTTTTTATTGAAAATATGTGAAGATTGGTTAAAGGATAATTTACCCGTTACCGAAGAGAATTAAGAAGTCTCTACTATATTGCGTGCTTCACATCGTGATTCGACTTGACAGGTTTTCCGGGTAGCTAAAGCATCGCCAGTTGATACAAATTTCTGAAACCGATAAATGTAAACGAAGAAGGTGCCATGTGTGCACTAGAAATAAAAAAAGAAAGACAACAAATTCTAATGTGTATATCTTGTGGAGTTGCTTTACACTTCGGAGATTGTTTTACTTCCTACCATTTAAAAGAGAAATATTAAGTATTTAGAAAAATAATATATAAATAAAAAATATATATAATACTTAAAAAATCTTACGATCTTATCTCGAGATTTCGTGAAAAAGAAGGGAATTGAGAATTATTGAGATTAGTAAAACATGACGTTTTATGATCTCCCGGAAACCTCAAAAAAACCTCCGGCGACAGGCGAAAAGATTTGAACGAGTCCTACCGGCGTCAAACCAAAAAATTTTGATTACGTGTGCGGACAACATAAACGTTAAAAACGTGAATGCAACTGGATGGGTGTCCGGTATATTACGCAAGAAGTGTTCATCAATGATTAAATTATTATTTTCGACAAAGTGGATAGATTAAGAAGGGGCAATACTGTAGCCTGCAAAATCACCCGATCTTACGTCACTTGACTTTTATGTGTGGACAACTTTAAAGTAAAAAATTTATAAAAGAAGAATAAATGCGCGTAACGAACTGATACAAAGAATGAATAATTTAATCTCTAAAATGAAACAAAATAGAAATGAACTATATACGTACACTAATTAATTCCATTTTAAACCATTATAAATTTTGTATTACTGAAAACGGTGGCCATTTTAAAATGAAATATTAGTCGCATCTACAAATTTAGTATTGAGATTAGTAGTAATATTAGTATCAAAGAAAAATTAGTATTAATTTATTGACTGCAAGTAGAAAAATAGCTCGCATAGAACTACATATAAATATTGCTTAACTGTTTGGAATTCCGTATTTTCGTTTATAACTTTTGAATAAAGTGTCGAATAACTTATGCTTATATATCCCTTTTTTTCTTATTTAGACCCACAAAGTATACTAACAAAGTTTGACACTTTAAATCTGGAACACCCTGTATAATTGGCACAAAGTAATGGAAACACCCACACAAAGTCCAGATATAAACACAATACAAAATTTATAGCTAGAGTTAAAAACCAGAATGTGAAAATATGAAATAAGTAATGTGGACTAACTCGAAGACAAATTTAACTTGGAATGGAAAAATATTAAGAGTAACATTACAAACAAATTAGTTCAATTGATGCCAAGTAGATTACACGAATAAGACAGAAAGGTTAATAAACAAATTGTTGATTCAACTAATTTTGTTACTTTTACTAGTCAAAGTATGTTTTTCCCCTTGTATATGAATATGACTGAGATAGTTTTTATGGACAATTGACATTCTTTTCCTATATTTCTAAATAATGAAAAATAAAACTTCATACATAGATGTAAGATAACATAACGATTGACTATGCTGAACGTAAATAAAAAATATCTGTAAGTGCTTTTGTTCTTCGTACTAAATGTCTGTATGATATACAAATATGAATGGGAGTAACTGTACTCTGTAAATTAAACATTCTATCCAGCGTAATGCTATTAAATTCACATTTAAAGTGATCTATGATATTGGTCGCTAGTCAAGAAAATTGAAAAACAATAAAGATTCGTACAGCCAATTTTTTTTCATGCTGAGATAAATTCCTCAAAAAAACTATGTAAAATAAGTTATGAAAGATTAGCTGAATAAATTCTGAGATATATACATACGTATCTACATACAACACATTTATATAGTTGACAACAGAACCAAATTCACATGTATTTTAATTAATAACTCGTATATATTGCAAAAAGAAAGAATAAATTTTAAATTAAAAATACTAGAAATAATATTAAATAATTATTCGTTGCTACTTTATACTAGGCGCACATGTTTATGACAAGATAGAGCAAAATCAGTGTCCTCGGCGGAAAGAAAATGATTTTGAAATAGTGTTACGGAAAATAAACTATATCAAAATAGATTGACAATTTTTATTCTGAAACCATATTTTTTAAATTCTGTTAGTCATTTATTTTGCACTACGCGGATAAAAATAAAAAAGACTTACCCACGATGTCTTCATAGGGAAAGATTTGAAACCACTCGCCTTACACCAAGATACATTTAATTTGGTGTTATAAAATCTGTCCATCACCTTTTCTCGGAACACCAGAATTTTTTGTCCTGAAAATATAACAGTTAATTAGATAACAGAATAATATTGAATTAAAAATATAGATAAAAGTTCCCAATATATAATTACTAACCTTTATGAAAGTATATTACTATTTACTTAAATTTGAACGTTTTTAGATAAAAAAATATTAATAGCAAATAACACAAAAATAACTTACAGCAACGATCAATGAAATTTTTCAAAAGGGCATGATTTTACAATAAATTTCAAAAAATAATAAGAACATAAGAAAAAATTATAACTGATAAAGAAACATACCATGAAGCTATGATAACTTATACTTTTTATGAAAATCTACAATATATATATGTTAATCTTTCTTCTAAATATAAAAAAGTGTTTATAAATCCCTGAAAATCAGAAACATAAAATTCATATTTAGTATATCCTGAAGAACATATTGTGTACACGTAAAATAATAGATATTTTCATACTTTTTACTTTATTTCGTATAAATAAAATTTAACGAAAAAACGTAAAATTTCAGAAGTAATCAACATCCTTCTGTTTGCATATTCAAAATACAAAAGTTCAATATCAAGCTACTAAATCATATAGAAAATGTATACGTATAATAAAAATATAATACATATACTTTGAAACAACGGTAGAGTCCTAACATTTATTTCACTACCCACCACTTCTCTGAACAAAACATTAATAATCATGCGCTATGCAACGCTAAGTAGAAATCGTGTACGAATAAATTTATATTCTTTTATCTTAAATTATGTAAAACGTTCTGTCTTAATTGAAATATCTAAACAAAGCTATTAGGTATTTAATTTTATAGGTATGTAATTATTTACCTTGAATAAATAAATGATTTGTGTCGTTCATTATTACAGCCATGGATTGTACGTATATCTTGTTTACAAAAATTTCAGCAGTCTGTTTTTCTTATTTCTCATTTAGCACTTATTACCAATTGATACTTGGTAGGTAAAAAAATTAAAATGTTTATTGATAAGTATATGTATATACTTAATTAAAATAACTTCTCCATTTACGTGTAACGCGATGGTTAGAAAGAAATTGGTTTTCGACCACGAGGCACACCGAACAACCGTCCATGACAAATGCCGCTTCAACAATGCGGTTGTCCGGATAGTTATTCGTTGGTTGGTTCGTTTTCATAGTTACCGGACCTGCGCGAAATCCTTGCCCAGAAGTCTGTTTACGACGCACTTGTTGAACGTAACGTACCGCGTTATAATTTTAAAACCAATTTAATAAATACTTTTTTATACGCATTTGATACGATTGGCTATTAATCGTAACACAAAAATAGCGTAGCTGCTTGAATTATTGAGACGAGTCATTTTCCTGTGAAAATTATGTTAATAAATACAACGCTGTGAAAAAGTTTTCGGAATTCGTTCTTATGCTACAATAATTGGGGAAATAATGCGCATATAAGTGTATAAAGAGTTTATTTATGAACAATTCTATTAATTAATAAAGACTAAATACTTAATATCTTATTACGGAAAGTACTCTATTTCTTAAAAAGTTCGAAGAAAATATTGAATGAAGCTTAGTTACTCGTTAACGAAGCGTGAAAAAGTTTTCGGATATAACTTTGCATCGTTATTAAAAACAATGTAATGTTGACGAGATGCTCATTTTTTTTAACTTGTGACGCAGAGTGACTTTCTATTCGTAAAAATATCATTTTTAGCAAACATATTATTATTCACAATAAAAGACGAAGTATACCTAAAATGGTAAAGCAAGGTAAAAATATAGGTGTGAATATCCGTTCTTTAGTTATTTTTCATCCAGAAAAAGGGAAAACTATAACGGATATTACAGAAATGTTATTGTTAAAACGACCTACAGTTTACGATATATGCAAACGATATTATATAAATAATTCCATCGAGGACAAACAACGTTTTGGTCGTCCGAAGAAAATCAATTCAAGCGCTGACAAATTTTTATTGAGAGAAGTAAAGCAAAATCCTACGGTCACATCTACAGAATTACTATCCAAACTTAAAGAGTTTAATAGAAAAGAAGTTAATTCTTCAACTATTAGAAACAGACTGATTAAAAATAATTATGTTTCACGCATTGCTCGAAGAAAACCTGCACTTACAATTAGTGCAGTTAATCGCGATAAAATGCTGAAATTTGCAAAGATTTTGTAAATAAAGATCTTGATTTTTGGAAACGTGTTATTTTTATAGACGAAAAGAAATTTCGTTTGTACAATAGTGATACGAAACAAGTCAGAATAAGGAGGAAACCGAACACAGAATTAAATAAAGAAAAAGTTTGTAGTACTGTAAAGCATAGTGGGAAAAGCATAATGGTCTGGGGTGCTATCGGTTATAATGGAACTGGAAATCTTGATTTTATAAACATAATTATTAATAAAGATGAATATTTAAAGATTTTAAAATCAAATTTATTAAATTCGGCTGAAAAATTGGGCGTGAGACAGGACTTCCACTTTTATCAGGACAACGATCCTAAGCATAAAAAGCTTAGAATGTTTGCACTGGTTCCTATAGAGCATGTTTGGGCTCATATGCAAAAAAAAAAAGTAAGAAAATTGCCACTACCAAAAGGAATTTCAGAATTTCGAAAAATTGTAGAAGAGCAGTGGAATAAAGTGTCACAAAATTTCACGAGAAAGCTTATTGAGTCCATGGAAAACAAGTTGAAGGAAGTTTCATTTTTATTATTAAAAAGAAAGGATTTCACACTAAATATTAGGTAAATATTTATATAAGTTTTCATCGTATTTCAGGTTTTTACTGACATTTTTTTGTTTTTTGCAGTTATGAAATAATTATATCCAACAACTTTTTCACAGTTCGTTAAAGAGTGACTAAGCTTCATTTAATATTTTCTTCGATGTTTGTTGACTCCCACAGTGTTCGCGGAGTCGATTATACAGCATCAAAGATGCCAACACGATTTATAACAATAATATAAATAATATATTTAATTCAGATAATATAAGTTCACAGTAGTTCTGATACAGTTCTCGTTCCAATACAGATGTAGTTCTTGTATAGTTCTTGTATAATTCTAACGCAGTTCTAATGTAGTTCTTGTATAGTTCTAATGCAGTCGTAACAGTCACATTCCTTAAATATTAGACACCCTGGTTAGGCGTGTCGTCGCCAAGAGGGTGGGAGGCATGCTATGTCCAATCAGTTGAAAATTCTGGTGTCAAGAGAGGTGGTCAATGTCACGTCCTCAGAGTTCGTATGTCAGTCCCAAGTCAGGTAGGTGCAGATGTGACGGTGTCAGAAGGTCGCAGCTCAAGTACACGTGCGTCAGTTCTTGGTGAGGATTTAGGGTATGGCACTTTGCTATTGAGCAGAAATCGACAAACACCGAAATATTGGCCAGTTTCTAGGTCGTAAACTAATAACATGCCAGATGTGAAAATGACCGTTCTCAAAAATAGCTAGAGTTCGTCCGTATCATAAATTATGTCGTTCGCTGTCCTTAACAATGTTTTTAAGAAATAGACTTTCCGAAATAAGATGTATTTAGCATTTAGTTATTAATAGAATTGTTCATAAATAAACTCTTTATACACTTACATGTGCATTATTTCCCTAATTATTGTAGCATAAGAACGAATTCGGAAAACTTTTTCACAGCACTGTAAGTACGATTTCATCAAACCTGATAAATAATATTATATGTATTTACTTACTAAAGTAAAGTGGTTGTAACTAATATTGTATTAATAAAATATTTAAAACTATAAATCTTAATACCTTTTACAGTTGAATAATCATAAAAATGTATATACATACATACATGTACATGTTGAATATGTAAGGAAAGCTGACGGGCGAGTTAAAAATTAACATAAACTGTCGAAGAAGAATATCTTTTAATTGATCTGCTCTGGTCGAAGTGTCTGCGAACACTGTCGAAAACCTTGTGCAATCCGATACACCGCATGTACAGCGCCGCGTATGTTTCGACGATCTTTTGCGACTCTAGTCTATCCTGTCAAAGGCCGTGCGCAAAGATAACGGCTGAACGGCTTCTATTGCTATCAGATAAATAATCTACGCACTTGTGCGAGCTAAGCTTCTGACACTCGTTATTTTAACATCAAGCTGAACAGTCAATTACCGAGCGGTTTCCTTGTTGAGAATTGTATATGTATTGTAGCAAGATTTAGCGGATTACAGATTTATTTCTTGCAATATGTACAATGTGAAGAAAGAAGTATGTAACGTCGAAAAGTAACGAAGAGTGAGATTTCTTTCGAACGTCGAAGGATACGATTACAACCGATTTGAAAAGCTTAAAGACTTAGAGTATGTAAAATTGTAGCTTTCTATCTTGGACGGTTTTTGAAATATTCAATATTAAATTTTGTAAAATAAGATAAAATTAGCCGACGCATTATCACTTCGACCATAATATTTTGACTCTACGTAAAGATAATGATTTTCTTAGGTTTATTTTAACATTGAAGGAGTGCTTTATCCAATTATATTTACAAAATATTATTTATTCTTAACAAATATAAAAATAATTGAAGTGAAAGTTTCAAATATAGATTCAAGACTGTTCTCGTAGTGGTAATTATGCACAATAAAAAAGGATAGTTTAAGTAAATGTCATTCAATTTAATACGTTAAGCGTGTTAGAGAAATCGCGGTAGACGAACGGCTGAAGCAGGCCATATGCGTTTCGTCAAGGCACTTCCCCACTTAAGGGAAATTCCTTGGGACCTAGGGCAATAAACTCAGGCAGATATACTGGCGGGAACGTCCTCACGACTCCTCGATAGTCCAAGGAAAGGGCATTATTGTAACCGCCTTCAGCGCGAACACACGCATTATTAAAACGCATATCAAAAACGCCTACAGACTCTTTTCTGAAAAACCGTTCGAATCCTGATTCCACCTTACAAGCGTCAAGCTTATTTTGTCTTGCGTACCGTTTAGCCCACTATATCAGATTTCACCGAAATGCTGGCGGCCGGAGATCGGTTTAGATTGCGATGAAGCTGATTGTTTATATTAGAATATATTTACTGTGTGAATATTTATTATTTATCGCAATCTATACAATGTATTATTTTAGACATTTATATTTAGTTGATTGGCAAGAGAATTTACCAGAAAGTTGATTAAAGAAGTTGTAACATTTTGTAAACCTGCAAAGGACAACTATTTTTATGTTTACCGAGTTTCAATAAAACTCGTTCAAATTTTTTTTAATAAGTAACATTTAGGTACATTCGTGATATGATTTCTCAATTATTTAAAATTTATTAATAGAATGTAATTGTTGGAAACGAAAACAATGAGAGGGAAGAATCCGTACATGGTAAAGGGAGGCTCCCATAAATAATCTCATCACGAGCTGCGCGAAAGCTCCAACGACTGTTTTACAACAGGGCCTGGCAGGAAACAGACGGAACCTCGGCTCTCGGCAATACCAGCCGATCTTTGGGGAAAAACGGCCGGAAGACACTCACCATTCGATCAGCGTGCCGAACAGTCGACCACCAAACGTTTTCAGATTTTAATCAAATATACTCATCGAAGAGGACTCGTCGCTATCGCGTATTTTAATTAATAAAGAACCGTTTCTTACATAATTTTTTTAATTTTATATCGTCAGTCAACGCACACTAACACGGCCTGCGCGTAAAATATAGTGTCAGTCACCGAAAACTGACGCGGTCCGAACAAAAGTTCAGTGTCAGTCACCGGTGACTGACATGGCGCTTAACAAACACATATTAGAATGAAAAATATCGCAGTAACAAAAAATCAATACTACTTTCCGTTTAAAAAAATGTCGGTGGTTCGCCTTTCCCCCCTAAAAGTTATCCCCAAATACTTTAATACGTACTAAAAGCTTCTCTTAACCATTTAATAAAACAAAAAAAAAATAATAAAGTTGATATTTTTATTACATTCTGAGAAAACAGCTTGTAACACTTTAATTCGTACATCCTCTATGTACATAGAATGTTGATGAATTCCTCTTGAAGAACAGTATCAAATACTCTGAAGAAAAATACATAGTTCGATTTAGAAAAACGAACTTGACCTTCATATTTTACGATGAAACTGTAGAAAAGGGGTCTCTTCTCGGATTTCGATTATTTTTGGGTACGTTGTATAAATCCATATTTTGAACAACTTTTTCCTTTGCAAATAAGTTGCAATTTCGCTTTATTTCGAGATATTTGCGAAAAAATGTTGCTACTACTACATTAAATTTTGCCTTGGGGTGAGAATTGATTGCCGGCCGTCGGCCGCTTATCTTTTGTTTACGTAGTATGGTTGATTTTATTTACGTTTGGGTTAGATTTTGTAATCCAGCCGCCGCGAAGCGGCCGGAAACGTTTATGTGAAATAGTAACAGATTAATTATAAAAATAGTGATGAACTTAATAAAAAATAACTATTGTATCTGTTTAAGACATAACTTTTATTAAATTTTTTATTATTTTCATAATTAGTCTGTTATAATCGACGGTACATAAAATTTTCACGTTACGGTAACGGTAAGATCAATAGAAGCGAATCGTGCAGTACCGACCAACGTACGGTATGTACCAACCAAAGGTAGATTTAAAAATTTACAAGCATTACCGATAATAAGTAAGAAAATAGACAACTCGCTTTATGGATTGTCGTGTTCTACCATTACTGCCGTACCGACCTGGAGTTTTGATAATAATTTTAGCGTTTTCCACCCACAAACAACGGCCACGTGATAAATATTTTCATACCGAAGAAGGGTCGGTAAGAAGTAGCAACACATGTGTGTAAATGTATGTGTACCTATAATAATCTGACAATGGTCTAGTGAATCGAAAAATCGCCACGCTTTGACAATGTAAGCGGACTAAACGTCTCTGAAATGACCGTAACTTGCATAGTACTTGAAAGAATTTCATTATATTAAAGATATTTTTTAAAATACAATTATTTTTTATTTTTTTGTAGAATAATGTACACGAATATAGTACATTTATAATTTAGAAATTGAAATTTCAAAGCAAATTTAATACTAATTTTATTATAATAAATGTATGTATCAGTTCATCCCATAAATAATGCCAATTTTTATCATTTTTATCTTAGAAAGTTGTATATACTTACAGTTTATATTCGCTACATTTGTAGAATAAACTCAATAGTTTGATAGTTGTGCAATATCTTTAAATGTTCCTTTAACAAATTAACAATTTGTTTCATTCAGTGAAATCGTTTCGAAGGATCCGTTAACGGGATCTCGCACAAAATACAAAATAATTGTTCAAATACAAAAATTGTAATTTCTATAATGTTTATTCTATCATTATGAAAATAGTAGAAACGGGTTAGGTTCGGTTGATAAGATTCTTCCGATGAAACTCGAAACACGACAAAAAAAAAGGGCCTCATTCTTTCCGCAGGAAGTCTTTCCAGCTCCCAATAGTTCTTACTTTAGAAAAATAGCTTCCTCTTTGACAAATAATGTCTGCTTTATCAAATAACTTTGGAACGCTTACTTTCATTTCAACACTATTTTACTAGGTAAATAGTATCTGACGGTAGCTTATTGGGAAAATTTAAATCAATTTTATTTTATAAAGCTAAAATTCGATGCAACGAGTTGGATAGAATAATCAATAAAGCCTAAAATATACATTATAATATAGATACAAAACGAAAATAAATAGAAAACAAGAAAACAAACTTTAAATTACTTAAGTTATTCATTTTGATTTTGATTGGTTTTCTATCGATAAATTTATTTATCAAGCCATATTATTCGGAAGAAGAAGCTATTTTTTTAAAGTAATTATTTGTTTTCGACATATTTATATACATATTTTGTATATTCGTCTTTAAATTATTATAACGTTAATACGATTAACAATAAGAACTGCATGAATTTGTACTATTTGAGTGAAAATTTCAATGACATCGAGCATCAAATTTCCCTTTGTCGCCTTGCAATTCACAGAAACGCACTTATATTAACGAATCCATTAAATCGTCAATACCTAAACTGATACATATCCTGCTTGACCGAAGACGATGTATGAAAGGGTTAATCAAAGTTATACCACTCCTCCTTCAAAGCTTTCCGATTGACCTCTCTTTTACTCCATTTTCTACTTCCCTTATCCCTTCTACTTTCCTTCGTATCGCCTGGTCTGCCTAGCTTCGTCTCTTTTCACGTACACACGAATATGGCAACGTGTCAGTACACAAACCACTAGCGTTCACTTATAGTTCCCTTCTACTTCTCTGTCGCGTTGCTAAAGGTAGTGGTCGTCTGTGGCAGCGTATAGATAAATGAGATCCCGGCCGGTGGTTTCTCTGTGGATAGACGGCTAACCATCTCGTGCTATTTACACAACCACGAGAGCTGAGATTCGGTTTCTTTCTCGGGGCTGTTTGTACAGTGTTGAGAATGAGGGATGATGGGAGGGAGGGGTCCAAAGGTGTGCAAAAAGAGGAAAAGACGAAACGTGAGTAGTGAACACTGATGAAGAATTTCGAAACCTTTCGAAAAGAACAACCATGTAAAATAATAAAAAGGTGGTTTACTTCTCTCTTCTTTGCACACCTGCATCGTTTCCAGTTCTCTTTTATATTGTACTTTTATCATGTCACGTGTCTACTATTTTAGGATAAACGTCCGAGTAGTCGATCGACACGAAATTGGGACGAGTGGGAGGGGGGTGTACAGGACAATCTGCAAATATAAAATTTTAGCTACACTCAATTATTACTTTCCAAGATATTAATAAAAAAATTTCAACACCATACATTGAAGACCAAATTGATCATTTTCTGGTAGGACAGGCCAACCGTAGCGAAAGGATTAACAACGCTTTTCACGAAGCAGTTAATGATCAAATGAGCGAAAAGGGCCCAAAACGCTGCGTTGACGAAGCAGTGTTTATTTTGATTGCCGGAAACTCCACCGCGAACATTCACGCACATAAATCTCCGGCTTAGGAATCTTGGTAAAAGGAAGTTTCAAGAATTTAAGGCTCGAGACTGTCGAGAATCGAGGAGGAACTCCAAGTGGAAGGGAGGAAAGAGAAAAGGAAGCAGAAATCGTGAAACCTCCTAATTAGCAACGTTCATCGTCGCGGAAGGTAGTAACTTTCGTAAGCTAGGAAGAACAAAAATTCAACGGATCTAGAAATACTGACAGAAATTCAAATTATGCGGCTAGTTCGAGAGAGATGTGATCTAGCTGGATTCACGGAAAGTCTCATCTCCGACCTAAACGCTATTTCCGTTGGTTGATTGGAAATCCTGCGCCCTGCTTTACAAAAGCGACAGATCTTCTTAGACGTTTCAAGGCTAAGATTATTTTCTGCGGGAAAGGATTCTTCAGAGATTGAAACGTGGTTAAAAGAAGTGATAACTGGCACTCATTTGTTCCGTAATGATTTCTGTGTATCACTCAAAATCACTGAAAATTTTTTATATTTAGAAATGTGTAATTACAAAAAGCAAATGCTTTGGAATAACTATAGGGGAGAGTCGTGCAGTATAGTTGCTTTAAGTTTTTGTACTATATTTTGGGCTCTGTTGGCAAAAATAAAATTTCAAAAAAGTAAGTACCAAATGGAACTTTTATTTAGGCACGTCTACAAATTTCGCAAGTAAAATGATTGATATTTTTTTAATCTGTGCACTCCACGTGAGTCTGCCTTTGACTCATTTTGTTTTCTGGTAATATTTTCAATACCGCATTCGTATCGTTTTGCGTCCATATTCTTCTTTTCTGTTTAATTTCGGACATTTTTCTGTAGGAAAAAAAAAGAACGAAGAAAACGACTTTAATTTAAAAAAAATATTTTTAACAATTTGGTCGGTAGTGCACGACAAGTACGTGGAAACAGTTTTAGGTTTGATGGATAATATACAAAGCAAATTTCAAAAATCAACGAATTTATATATATTTAATAGTCTAAAAATATTGTACGTAACATGACAAAATTATTTAATTACCTTTATTTAATAAAAATAATAAATCAGTTATGAAATTTTACTTTTGTCGTACGGAACATCAGCGTAAATGTTAAACGTCTTAGAACTCTGGTAATACTGAAGAAAAAAGAACGTCGACAAAATATGTTGCTCAGGACTATAATATTTATTTATTTCTCCATCGGTAATGCAATCAACTAACGATAAAAGCGAGATCTAGCTCTGGCCGATCCTGGCCTATGTGATCTCCTATTGCTCATATTATTATTACACAGAATGATTGCACGAATACGCAAGTCCTATCTAACAATGAGCGATACGCTTCTTATTAGACCGCTTGATTGTAATATTGGTATTAAATTACCTATTTCAAAGAAGTTTATTTTATTATTCTTTTATACAACATATACCGAATGATTCTTTTATTCTATCTTTTTATAATTGTGATGATACAATACATATTTTATGTGTAATTCGAACAGTGTTGCGATATGGAGCACAACGTATTTCATTAAGGTCTCTTGTTCGGACAGATTCGCCGTTGCAGTTGTTGTTAGAGGTCGTCGCCCTCAAAACTGTTATCAAAGTGGGCCATTGTCCCCGACGTTGTCGACGACTGTCGAACTTGTTACATCTAAATACGCGAGTTTTTGTCGGGATCCGCGCGCGGCTCGGGCGTTCACCTTGTCACCGACGGACGTTCGGAGATCGAATTTTTGATCCACCAGATATAACAAAAATATTAGTAAATAATATTAATGGTCATTTTAAACATATAATTAGTACTAAAGGTGGGCCTACTAAAAATTAGTGATTATTAATATATTAAAAAGTAACTGTTTAAATACTTTTACAGCCTCTTGGAAATATACATTTGTAATAAATATTTTATAACTCTTATGTATATTTCCGAGCTAGTTTCTAACTTTACCTATATAATCTTTGTAATCGTGACAACTTTTAGTGCTAATAACACTTTAAAAGGTTTCATAGAATACACATACGTATTATATTCATAAAAGCATTCTGTAACAAGTGTTCAAATACTTTCGCGAGTCACTGTAGGTAGAGTTTTAAAAAAACTCGAAAATACGCATAAGAGTTATAAAATATTTATTACAAACATACATTTCCCGAAGGCCACAAAAGTATTTTGAACAGTTACTTTTTAATATATTATTAACCACTAATATTTAGTAGGCTCACCTTTAACATTAGTTACACATTTAAGGTGACTATTCACACTATTTACGAATTTTTTTTGTTATATCTTGTTGTATGGAATTCTATATTTCAAGAATTTTTTCTTTTAAAGCTGTTTTGGATGTTATATTAAATTTTTGTAATTCTTTTCCTACTATTGCCCATAAATGTTCAATTAGATTAACATCGGGACATTGTGGTAGTGTATGTAACGTGTCGGGTGTATTTTACAAAATCCATTCCTTAACAATCCTTGCTGTGTGCTCTGGACCGTTATCATATTCAAAATAAAAATCTTCATATAATCCCAATTTTCTTGCACTTTCCGTTAAATTTTCTTTCAAAATGTACAAATATTTACATTTATCCAATATTTCGTTTATAAATATTAAGTTCCCTGTGCCACTCGCTGCAGCACAACCCCACACCATAATAGAGCCACCTCCAAGTCTTGCCGTCGAACACAAGTTTTTAACTTCCATTTCTGTATTTGCCTTTCTCCGAAATAAATTTTCGTCCGTCCGACCCAAACACATTATATTTAGACTCAACCGAAAATATCACTTTATTGCTCACTTTAATACAATTTTAAGAAGTTTAATACAACACACATATTATCTTCATCGATGTATTCTGTAGTAAACGTTCAAATACTTTTGTGAGTTACTGTTTATCTCTTTTTTATTTTATTTGTAACCTGTGATTCATATTATGCAATTAACCGACCATTCGTTTATCTGGTCAAAGTCCCGGTCTCGTATAGGCCGATTAAAAAAGAAAAAAATGAAAAAGTAAAAGATTTTGCAGCTTCCAAGGACCAACATTATTATGCGTAGGAGAGATCGCGGTCGAAGGTAACAATTTGACTCTGGACTTTAATTGCACAAAAACTATTAGATTTAGGAGAAAAATTTTTATATCAAAATCTTATGCAAGTTTCTAACATTATTCGTAGTAGTAGTAGTAGTCGTAGTAGTTTTGCTATATAACAAGTAATAGCTAACAATAAGTTATCAAGTTATCAAGTTAATAAGTTATCAGCTGTCCCACAGCGAACAGAGCAGCGATTCCAGGTGATAAAAAATCATATTGATTTTGAGAAACAATTTCCTGTATCAATATTCATGGGATCAATGGAAAGAATGAGACTTAATTTTTCAAATTCAATGATTTCAATTGAAAAAATGTTGGGTAAGGTTTCTAAGTCATGGAAATTATATATATTTTTAGAGAAGAAATCTATCGTCATATTCTTTTTCGCTTGTATTAATAAAGAAGCATGTTCACGATAAGTGAACGGATGTTTGTGAACATGGAAAGTTCACCCTTTGAACCGATCTCAAAAAATTTATTGTATGATTTTTTTTACTGCTACATTTTAATGATTGTTAATTTTTCGGTAAGTGTTTTCAGCAAGCTTTGACGGTACTGTATATATTTACATTATTTTAGATCTGGTTCATTAAATGAAATTTTTAATGTATTATCAATCGTATCTCTTCAAGATTACTCAATATTTAATTTCATCATAACTAATTATTACATAAATATATTAATCATAAATTAATCATAGATACAATATATTACAAAAAATATAATTAATCATAAACTAATTTTTACCAAGTGCCATTTTAGCTTGCAGCAATCCTGGAAACGTTAGGAACTAAATCCTTACCAGATGGAATTACTAAACTAATTCACTAACGATAACCCAGAAACCGTGCTTTGCTAGAATGATATTTATTTCTCTATTACATTACCCCTTGATGGCTACCAAGAAAAACTAAAACTGACATTGAACGTATAGCGTTCCAGAATATGTATGGAATATGAAATAAGATAACATCAAAAATGTAAACAGTAATTTAGAACTCATAGCTGCACGCTTGTGCCAGGCAGTGTTTAATATACGACAGCGAAGCATTCACGATTTGTAGTATTTCATAAAACAATAGGCAAAAAAAGGGCAGCTGGTTGTTATAGGTATCAAAGAACAGAAAATGAGACCAAAAATTTGACCTAACTGCTCCTATAAGTATACTTCTTTACCTCCAAAAACTGAAATGTATAGAACAAAATATTACTCAACTTTGAGAACTATTTTGCAATGTTATAAAATTTATAAAATTTTTTTATTACAAAATGAAACTACGTTTTTTTCTGTACAACATTCCTGAAAGGCAAAGCAATTCGTACGTAACATCACTGTTTAGGATAAGCTGAAACAGTAACCGTAAAATAGCGTTTTTAAAGGCGGTAGGAACTGCAGACTTTAGTATACATATCATCCTATTTAAAAAAATTTTTATAGGTAAATAGTCTTTATCACGCAACAGAAAATTGTCAAATTTGATAGAAAATAGAAAATGGTCAAATTTTAAATTTCTATCAGCTAGAATACCTGTTCCGCCCACTGTGCGTCCCGTAGTGCGGGGCGATTGTAACACGGCATGGGGTCGATAGCAATAGAATATTTTCTAAAAATCAAAATAATGATTAAACTAAAACTTGTCTTCGTATAAACTGCTACATGTAATTAAATATATACGTGCTGAAAATTTCGTAGAAATAAGAACATTATTCGATTTCCCTATAAGTTTATGAATCGGAAGTTTTGCTGCTACATACTCAGGTGTCTCTTTTTCAAGGCGTCATGTTGGAGCTCAATTTTTATACGAAAAAAATAACTAAACGATTAATAAAAAAGAGTATAGAAAGATAAAATAGTCAAAAGTGTTCTTAAATCGATTTTTCCTGGCAATGCACCATTTCATAGTTTACCAAAAAAAAAAAACATCGTGCATCAAGTTTCAACCCTCTATTTCAACCGGAAGGGTACTTACAAGGAAAATTCGGATTATTGGATTTTACTACATTTTCCACATTTAATGGTAGACAGCAATTCTGAAAAAATTCTAAAATATTGTACAGATTATTGTTTACGCTTAGAAATATTTTCAGATGTTTTTTGTTGCAAATCCTGAGCGCAAAAAATCAAAAACTCAAAAAAAAAAATATCAAAACATGAAAATTTTAGGTTGAAGTTTTCGAGCGACTAGATTTTCAGTTTTACAGTAGCTACATATTGGCATGATTATTGTCTTCAATTTTTTTTCAGATTTTTCGCTAGGGTGCGTCGTAGTTAAAAAAAATGAAAAACCGATATTTTCGAGATATTTTGAGCAGAAACGGGATAAATACTTTCAATTTTTATATTTCCTTTGTACAGTGAATGTATTATGCGAATTTGAATATCTCTGTATTCGACAGAGTAACAACTGAATGTAGAAAATGAAATTAATTTTAAGTTTTTATTAATCGGAACAGGCATGTACAGGCACCTTGGTGTCTTGTTTGTTTTGGTAAGATTTGTTTTCTTTTGGTAAGCTATCAAAAGGTGCATTGCCAGCAAAAATCGATTTAAGAGCACTTTTGCCCATTTTATCATACTATACTCTTTGTTTTGCATATTTTTGAACCAGATGAATATTATACAAAAAGCTTTGTATAATTATATCTTTTATTGGCATAATAAAAAGTTCATAAATATTACTCAATATTTCAACCGGATTATCAGAATACCGCCTTTAATTGTAAATTGGAAACTGATATTGGTTAGATGTTGTACAAGATTTAATATGTTTTACATACTTTCGATTAGAGTGAAGAACATATAAAGTTATCATGGTATTTATGAATGTTTGGTCTTGCTCTTACGCCTTCCTTTTGTCAAGGAAACGCAAAAGGCTTTGGCCATCTCTGTCATTCATTCAGCTGAAGATGATCCACCTTAGTAAACCCTCTGTGTAAGCCGCGTACACACCCTCGAGGGCGTCGGGAACTCTCCATTATACCGACCGGCGTCATTTTCTTTCGTGCAAGTCCCGGCTTCTTTATCGTGTCTTGCGTCGTCGTCTCGACAATCGGAAAAGGAAAATAGACTAGGGGACAGCAGCAGCTAGTAAGATGAAAAGAGAGTTGGACGTATAAACGTATAGACGGCGGATGAGACAGGATGACATAAATTGAGGAAAAGGAAATGAAAAGGAGCAAAGAAACAGAAGAAGGAGCAAGACAACTTGAAATACGAATACGAAATGAAACGAGAAGGGAGGTATCTGGATTTCTCTTTTTTCTTTCTTTTTTCTTTCTCTTTTCTTTCTTTTTTTACTCGTCCACGAACTCAGAATTTTTTCACACCGGAATCCCGCGAGGCAAGAACGAAATCTTAGACGATGGTGTAGGCGATTCTGCAGTGTATTTCGATGGGAATCTCGAAGAGCTTGGTAACGGAGATCCGCTAATAACGCGATGGGATTGCGCAGATCAACAGTCTGCAGGATTCTGCGAAGAATTTCTTGAAAAGCGACACGCTCGAGTGAATCGTATTCGCGTTCAGGATTGAAAGGCAACGACAGTGTTGAATTATTACTTTCTTGAACCCTTCAAGGAAGGGTAAATAGGTGGATTCATTTTCCTGATATTACGAGTTAATTCCTACAACATAGAACAGTTATTTCTTAATTTTTAAATATCCAATAACGTTAAATGTATCGCGTTTATTAGTATAAATGTAATCTTATATTGATTACACGATACACGTTGGATAATGATTTTTGAAATATTTATACTTAGATTTAAGAAAAAAAAAATGTTGCTGATAAGAGCACATTTTTTATTCTTTCGTATGATGCAAATGGTTAATTAGGGTTATCATCGAAAGAAAAACCGAGAAAATACCGATATATTTAGGTTTCGGCACTTTAACGGTTTCAGTGTAACATTGCCGACATAATACCGTTATCCAAATCGTACCGCTTTAAAGTTCCTGCTTACTAACGAGAAACCAAAAACAGATTTCAGTTCCTAGTGACGCAATCCTTTACTGGAACAAGAAATCATGAGGCTAGGAGTGAATGTAATATCAGTTAATGATGTAATTACATCGTGAGTCTTGCAGTAACGTCTGTTTAATCTTGCAGCTGTTGCCCTTGCAAGGGTTGATAGTTTAAGTAAAGTTAGATTCATTGGACTTAAATATAGTGATGGTAGTAACGTAACATCTTGACGATATGAACAATTCTATGTAAAGACATATACCATATAATTATGATTACTTTTTGTTGAAGGCAAATTAAATTTTAATACGAATTAATCTTTATATTAATTTTTTAGATATAGAGAAGAAGGTATGAATGTGATATAAGGTAGAAATATGAGATATCAAGGTTTCGATCTGTACTGAATACTGATACTTTTTATCCCAATTGTAAATTATGTGTTATGTAGTTTATAGCACCATTTCATAAGCGCCGTTGTCATTCATTGTTGTTTCTTTATTTAATGTACGTTTTCTGTTTTGACCGCTATGAAAAGTTTTCGAGTGTAAATACATATTAGTAGTGGAATTTACTTTGGTTTATTTTGTAATTTTCAAAGAAACAAAAAAGGTTTGCTGCTTCGAGGTACTCCATTTTCTTTTCTTGAACCATTTTTGTGGCTCGGGTCATTATTTTCTTGCCCCATAGCTTTCTTTCTTATTGATTTTTCCTCGTGCTGGAGGAGAACGTTATGTTTAATAAATAAAACAATTTATAAAAATAATGTTAATCAAACATTCATGTAGAATATTCTATACTATAGGAGCACTATTGGTTGTCTATATTTGGAATTTTATAAAGTTAAAAATACCATATTCAGTTCATAAATATTCATGAATATTCCAAGCAGGTATATCAGCAACAACAAAAAATACAAATAAACATGGTAAAATAATGATAAGTACGAAAAAATATGTCAAATCTATACATCGTCCGAAATTTTCGAACGACAAAATAAAACGATCGTATGTACCACGATTGGCGAACATTCCTCCGCCCGGCGGATTCAGGGTTCATTCGGACGCATGACGTCGCATCCTGTTACACTACTCCCTACTGTTCCACTTTCTTAGAGCGATAAGACCGAGACTTTTCGTCGAAAAGATATTCGTGACCATTATTTCGTTATTCGTGACCATTTAGTATTTATTTCAAAGCAAGCAAGGAACACTGATAATATATATGATAAACTACCTGTTATTATCACTTCTTGTAAAAATAAGCGAAGAATATGAATACAATACTTTCCTTGAATTTGATGAAAATGAAAACGATAATAATAATGAAGATAATAAATATCGAGAGAGATGTAACAATTGTTCAAAACATGTTTGCAGTATTCATAGAATGAAATCTAATAAGTATTACACGTTTATACACCATAAATGCATTCGTTTTTCTTTAACCACGACATAATAATAAAAAACAAGAATCCACTCATAGAAGAAAAAAAATATTTAATCAAAACACTCAATTTCAATAACATAAATTGCAATTTCTTCAAGTATGGATTTGAATGGAGCCGGTATCTGCTATGTAGTCGCTTACTAGATGATTTGCCGTGCGAAGGTTAACCTTCACGGTATGTACCGCCAACGGATATATTCGTCAGGCGAGAATCGTGACACCAGGCTGAACGCAGTCGTCGAATTTTTCCGCTTGTACGTAATCGATGGCTATCAGTTACCCGGTGGCTATCGTTCGCACGGTGTCAATTTCTGTAGCATCAAAACAGTAGCTTTTGGCATAACAATGCTATGTTCCAACTTTGATGACACCGACACAGTGGTTATCGAAGCATGCAAATGGTGGGACAACTGATCTGTGATAATGCCGCACACTGTTAGTAATCTTATGCTGATGCTTACGACCTTTTGCATGAGATTGTGAACTATATTCTGCTTTGAAATATTTCATGCACAGGAAAATTACTGATTTTTACATTCTTTTACTTCAGGTTATATTCTTTTCTAATAAATATTATTAAAATTATTTTCTGTGGAATTTTTATTTTGTTATTTTATGTATATGGTACGAAGACAAGGATATTCAAGAAAAATCATGAAAAATGCTCAAAAATATACCACAGTAAATTTATAAAATTAGTATGAGAAATAACGAATTGATCGTTTCAACCACTTTGGTAATTTTACTGTTAAAAAAATTAAATTCCATTATACATGGCAGATAATAAAATAAAATTATTCAGTAATCTATGTATTAATGAGGTTCGATTTCTTTCAAGCATTATAACTCTTCCAAAATTATGTGCTATAATATGGAAGATCAGGGTCGAAAGTAACAATTTAACTTTGGATTTCAATTACATAAAAACTTGTATATTTGCAACAAAAATTTTTGTACAAAAATCTTATGTGCATAGTTATCTGACATTATTGAGTTAATAGTTTCGTTTTATAATAAGTAATAACTAAGTTATTGATAAAAAAAAAAAAAACAGAAAACGAAGAAAGTATTACTACCGTCTCGTTACAACTAACACCTTTTTTAAATAAAAATATTTATTAAATTAAATTGTAACACTTTATGCAAAAAAACTAAATTTATATAAACTAAATATACACGCTGAAAATTTCATCGAAATAATAACGTTATCCACGTTATTTAACATACATCTATAAAATGTATTTTTTTTAATTTTTATTAAAGATCCGGATAAAAAAAATTATAAAAAGTAATCTTTACTATTTTCTTTGCGATTCCGATCAATTGTAATTTTTTCAAATGTTTCTTTACGTATCATCTAACTTCTAAAAAAAAAAGAACTCAAGTCATTTGGTATATGTTTAGAAAAATTATTCTATTTTAAATAGTGTGCGATTTTGAGTAGGAATCACTGTAGGTTGCATCAGTTAGTGTCGATTGTAATGTTACTTTAGATTTCGATTGGTGATGTTAGAATGGTTACAATCATGCTTTCGAACTTAGATTATCAGTTTTCATTAACGAGACTCTTGAAAATGTTAAGTAGCAATCAATATTGCATCCGAAAGGATGAAATTAAAGAATAAAAAAAAGAAACAGCATTTACTTGCACAAGAAAAATTTATTTCTATATATAGTTACTACCGAAAAGTTACTTCAAGGTGTCGAAAAATCATTTGATTTAATATATACAGTGGAATCTCGATAATTTGAAAACTTCTATAAGATGTAAATTTTATTTTTATTCCATTCCGCTTCGCTGTAAAAATTTCTACAACTCAAAACGAAACTTCCGTTAACTCGAATTACTTGTCAAATGTTTAATATGCGTTTTACCTCTGCAACTCGTATTCAGAAGACTTCTAACTTCTGCAAGTCAGTTTACTTCCATATATCAGTAAATCGATCCAATACAATTAACGGTTCCATGATCATCACTTATTTATTTCTTTATAGAAATTAACAGTGCACGAGTCTTTGTCACAAAGGTTGAAACTTGAAAGATTGAAAGAACAAATTAATCGTTTCTGATTTTTTTTCCCGGATTATATGTAACAAAATGAATTCCAAACAGAAGCTGAAAACGTTAAACATTGGCTGATAAAATAAAAATAATTGAAACAATAGAAACTGGATCAAGAAAGAAAAAAGGTATTACTAATGAATTCAAAATTCCTATTAGCACTCTATCAATAATCCTAATGAACGAGAAAATAAAATCACACGGAAGATCTCAGGATCTAATGTAGATTGTAAGAGGAGATATGCTGAATTTTCTGATGTTGAAAATTGTTTATTAAAATGGACATAAGTCGAAACCATCGTATAAAGTCTCCATAAGTCGAATTTTTGTTCGCTGAACCTCTCTTACTCGAAAATTCTATAAGTCGAAGCTTCTATAACTGAAAGATTTTTTTTCCTTTGCTTGAGATTCGAGTTATCGAGATTTCACTGTATATTAATTGCTTATCTATATTGTTAAAACACGAGTATGAGTATTTCAATTATAATTTTGCATCATATATTCAAAATTTGTGATAATACTACTAATAGTTTTTTATTCTTTTAAGTATAATATATATAATAGTTTTTATTCTTTCTAGTTACTTTTGACCCTTTGGTCTCTCTTATAAAAATGATAAAAGTTATATGAAAATGTAACCATAACAATGAAATTATGTAAAATTCGAAAAATTATAATTAATAGTTGAAGCAAAAATTTTCAATTTGTTTACACGAGAAACACGAAAGTTCAAAATCCACTTTACGCGCATACAATGGTAGAGTATTAGCCGGCACATCGTCTACACCGGATGCGCCGCCACTAACGTTGCCGTTACCACTATCGACATCCTGCAGTTTTAGTTAGCATGGTGAATAATCGTTAGATTGGTAACGCCTCAGCTGAAACCACGGCGTTACACGAAATGTTCCATGGTTATGATCCTTGATTTCCACCATATGCTCGTATTTTCATTCCTCACTCGGTTGGCTAGTGCGTGGCGTGTTAACAACCATCGATTTCAACGTAACTCATGGAACGTGCGCCTAATGGCTTATTATTATCAGCGACGGGACGGCTCGAATAAAGTTGTAACAGCTCAGTACTGCCGTTCCAATGAAACGGTGGAGAGAAAAGAGGAGTTTGACCAGTATAGTAGTGGATTGCGATTAGAACTAATGTGTAGTTTATTCAAACAGTACTTGTCCTCTTACGGGTGCGGTTCAATTTTTGAAATTACAGTAGTCTGATACTAATATGTACTGTACTTATAGGATTGTTGGACGATACAGAGAGTGGCGTTACCCAATATCGCCCGTGTTCGTAATATCGCTACTTGTTATATTAAGTAAGTGCAAAAGTTCGTGCCCGATTTCGCATTAAAATACAAGTAATTAGGCATGTAAAATTTTTTTTTATCAATCAATTATATAATCTCCGTTGCTTTGTATGATCCTATTTTGTTCCTATTTTACAATAAGTTAGGCACAACGTTATGGTCGATCAAGAAAGGTCGGCCAGAGCGTGGTTTGTCGTTAAGTTGAAAATCACCACGTCTGAATTTTGCAAACCACTTTGTCACTGTACAAAGAGCAGGTGCATGGTCTTGATAATCATTCGAAATGTTTTTCATAGCAGTTTCCATTGTTACACCTTTATAGAATTCGTAAACTTGACGCAAATGAATCTTTTCTTGGCACATTTTTAAAACCTCTTTTCATATATATATATATATATATATATAATATAATAAATACTATCAAAAAACAAAAGACTGCAGTTAAAATAACAATTGAATATAGCACTTTTTATCTGCTATGCAGTTTGCGCAAGCATCACCACATGTTATTTGCAAATAATTAATTTGGTCACATCTATTGAAATCAGGTACGAACTTTTGCACTGACCCAATATCTCGCAAGGCAAGCACTAAAATATATCAATTATGAATTGAATTAGTACCAAAACATACACGGTGCGTCCATTTTAACTGGATTTCCTAGAATATCTCAGAAGGAACTGAAAATATTTAAAAAATATTTTTACGAAAGTCGTTTGATATGAAGGGTGATATAATGTGATATAAATTTTTTTTTTTATCAATGATGTACTGGAAGAAACTGAATGAATTTTTTCAATTTGTTTAATTTATTGGTTTGTTTTGGATATTACTTCAACACGTCCCCCATTTTGTCAAATGTAATTTTTCAGCCATAGTATGAATTCTACTTCAACAAAGTGAACAAATTGGTAAGTATAATTAAAAAGAATTAATTCATAGTATCGCAAATATTTGCTTGCTCTATAAAAATTTACTGATTTCTATCGATTGCTAGTAACAATTAAACGGTTTGGTTTGTTAATGGCACGATTAAGTAAGGTTCAGGGTCAGAGAGACCCCCTGGTTCTTCATTATTTTAATACCATCCAAAGAACAAAATATAAAAAATATCAAAAATATAGCTTTCCATTTAAAAAAATGTTCTTGAAATCTCATCTAGTACTTCATCGATAAACAAATATTTATACCATATTATGTCTTCTTTCATACCAACCAACATTTTCAAAAACATTTTTTAAATATTTTTAGTTCCTTCTGAGATATTTCAGGAAGTCCAGTTAAAATGGACACACTGTATGGGAAGACATACTGTAATTGCAGCGTCGTGTCGTCAACAATTAGAAAAGAAAGTATCTTAGTAAAGCTCAATAGTGTAAAAATTTATTGGACTGTAACAATTTTACATCACGTTCGGAGAAGATAAGTTTAAAAATTCTGTAAATACAAAAATATCTATTGGTAATGTAGGGATTTTAGGTTGCAGACGGGTGTCTCTACAAATACTCAATAATGGACACTGTCTTAAGAACAATAACTATTTATTAACTAATTACTAGGCTCAATAATCCAATACTCGTTCTCTATTTCTCTTTACTCGACTCTCGACTCTGACTCAATTCTCACTGACTGTTCTCTGACTCTTCTCCGACTAACTCTCAACTAACTCTCTCCGCATTTTCTCCATTCATTTATCCCTTCATTCTCTCTTCTTCTATTCTCAATCTCTTTCACTCTGCTCAGGCATTCTCAGAAACTCTTCGGTCACACGATATTCCCTGTCACTCGGTCCAAATACTCTTTTCTCGCACGTCTATCGCTCGGCCCAAACACTCGTCTCTCGTACCTCTATCGCTCGGCCCAAACACTCGTCTCTCGCACTTCGATCACACTGTCCCAAACACTCTTTATTCACACCTCTATCACTCCAGACTAAACATTCTTACCTCAGTCTTACCATTCCCACAGTAATATCTAATTAATGATGTACTTAAGGAGGAGGAGGGGGGGGGGGGTACCACCATAGAATAAAAAAAATCAATCTCTGTGTGCATTTTATATTATAAGAATGTTTTCTGAAAATTAAAAAGAAAAAAATTTCGATCAGATATGTCTAAAAAATCTCAAGTAACTTTGATTTTCTATGTACGAATTATAACTTACTAAAACTTTAAACACGTTTTTCTCGAAATGACTTGTTTTTAACCCGATTGACAGCTGTACAAAAAATCTATACATCGGATTTATTTCGTTGAAGTTGCATTTTGTTCACAAAACCCGTCTCTATGATACGATGTGGAATTTTTTTGATTGGTCGTTTCTTTCTATTTTTTTCAATCAAAAGACTAAATTTTCTATCGAAATTTTAACACTTTTGTTTAAAAGTCTATCATTTTGTTATTTTAAAAAAAATTTTCAAAATCAGTGACATCATGCTACAGCCATTGACATATAATGTCTGAAATTCTTCAATTTTTTTACTTTAAAAGAACCGTTTGGTCGGAAACTTGTCAATCAGTGAGCAGAAATTTTTTTAAATCATGGATTATGTATAGTTTATAAATTTGCCGTAAATAAGTGAAAAAAATTTTCTTATAATATGAATATCTAATAAAAAGTCCTGAGAGTTTCAGAAATTTTAATAAAAATCATAAATAAAATCATCATTGACACTTCCAGTGTCTATTCCTAACATTTTACACATTAACCCACCCATAATTCACCACGATACATATTGTTACTTTCTTTCGGAATAATCTAAACATTTGGACGTGGGGAAGATATTTTCGAATAACTAAATTTTGCTTTGCTGATTTTGAAGCTTAACCTTATAATTGTTTATGGTTCTTTAACTGAGATATTATATTTATCAATTACTATGGAAAAAGAAATGAACGAATTGTTACCATGAAAAATTTTCACACGCAAGTGCTACTAATATATTATCTTGCATCAGTGTTAGATCTATGAGCTACCATTTTCATTTGTTGTTTATGCAGTACTTACATTTTCAACATATGTTTTCCTCTGAACAAAAAAACCAGTTATCAACTGCATCTGAATGTTCCAGTAAATAAAAACTTGGTTATGGAACAGAAAAATTTGCGATTTGCAGGTACTGTCTTTCAAAGCTTAAAATTATTTTATGCGCCAGATCATATATTATTAAGTTGACCCATAAGTTCGGGTGGTTTCTGATGAATGCAAAAATTTTGTTTCCGTTTAAAATATTGAATAACACATTCCAATCTTTTCCTAAAAAGATATAGTCTTAGCGCGATTATATCCGACCTAAAGCTTTTCGGTTTTTAGCAAGAACTCTCATTTCAGAAGAGTAATGCAATATTACAGTTTTCGATATTGATTCTTGTATCTCGTTCGAGCAAAGGAATGAATAAATTCTTGAAGACTGTAGATAATCTGATAGCACCTGTGCAGGCTCTTGTGGTCGAACCAGTGAATGTGCTTTTATTCCAGAAAGACACATTACACGATTCTTCCTTACAAAGAGATGGCAATGGTGCTTTATTAAATTCCTCGAAGATGGTTTCCGCGTTCTTTAAAGGGCGTGTCTGTTCTGCATCGTGCAACGTCGATTCTGCCTTAGCTTTTTAGAGTAGAGGGCATTCTTGGTTTTCAATATTCACTGATCGACAGTCTGGGGTTACGGGTTTATGCCGAGGGCTGGTATTTAGCATAAAATTGAAAATAGCTTCGCGGGCTTTAATAATCTGTCATACTGGATACTGATATCATATTCCATGAAAATGCTCGTCGAATGATTCGTTGGAATGCAGTATAGTGGATTAAAGTTGCTCGGATAGCAATTATGACGTTCTTTAGCAAAGTTCTTTATAAAAAAAAAAATCACCAAACTTGCGAACCAGTGAACATAATGTAGCAAATGGCATGCTATATTTTTTTATTTCTAGTATTAGGTATCGGAAAAAGTTCGCGCGAATTTATGTTACAAATCGTTTTGTAAAACTTTTGTAAACTAACACTTTAGTGTCATTAATGCGAAATGAAAAGTCCTAGAACAATTCTGGTAGAGGAGGATGAAAACTATTGAACGATATGTCAGGCATTATCGATAAGCAATTGTAATTAAATGAAATTAATTGTGAAATAAAACTCACACAAACTTGTGGACCAATCCAATATATCACTCACGTAAAATGTTTAATTGCGCAATAAATTCAAGAGCTAAATTGGGTAGATACTTCGCATAGTAATAAATTTTTGGTAAAAATTCAATGATTCGGTTTAAAAATTATAGTCATTTGCATAATAGCAGTGTTAAATATTCATGAATCTCTAAAGAGTTGTAGATGCACGATAAAAAATGTTAGAAAACTACTAATTCCTTAACTAACCTTTTGTGAAGTGGTATTTTACAATTACAATACCATCAATTTACTTATAGCATAATGAATCTTTTCTGAAAGCAGCAATATTTCATGCCGGAAAGAAACTACATTTCGCATTAGTTGTAATCGTCGCAACGATGGAATGATAAGCTTCACGTGAATTTGTAGCGTAGTACGAGAGAGTTGTAAATCTCTTCACTAACCCGTAGACGCGAATTTCTGTTTTTATCGCACTTGATAAGAATGCGATGAATATCTTAATGCTTGTCACACTATAGAGTAAGCGTGCCTAATTTTGCATTCCCAAATTAAAATTGCTGTCAGTTGAAAGGTAATTCATATTTTTGTATGAATTACTCTGACAATTGGATAAAGAAGAAATTTACTTATGCTTCGTGTTTAGCAAATTAGAACTGTTGAAATCTAACGACATTTAACCGTAGTTTGGTAAAAATAAGTCAAGTAAAAGATCGAGATCTTGAAAAAATGCACCTAATATCATCTAAGAAATGTTATTTAATTCGTGTATTTATGAGCTTGTTAAGTTGTATTTGTAGGCGCACATATTCTTACCTGTATGAATATCTTAAATGATTCTTGCTAAAATTTTTTGTTAGAATTACTTTTAGAAATGTCTTTATTGTAAAAATAATGAAATATAATTTTAAAATACATACATTATTACGTATTATACTTTGATACAGTTACGTTTACATGTTGGGTAGTTGAAGTTCAACTCTATAATTCCGAAAATTTCGTGTCCAAAGTTTTAACGAATAGCACACTGATACAACTATTTCATCAAGACGTACAAAAACCATTTCCGTTAACAAAAATGTTGAAATCGATAAACTAGTGGTATATGGAACAATCTGTAAAAATTTTAGGGTCAATCGGCCATGTAGTTTTCGAGATTTTATCTACGCTAGGTGCAAAATTTACGTTTTAAAAAAAATGCGTTAACGCGTAACTACGGTCTTTAAATTCTTTTCGACATAGTCGTGCTCTCGTTTTATTAAAAAGATTTCTAATTTTGAGAAAAATGTATCCTTAGCATAACACTGAATCTTAGCATAACACAGAAAATTCGCATATTAACAACAGCTTGTTTATATTTTGCTCAAAAGTAGGAAATTTTCTGATGAAAAAACATAATTGGGTTAAAAATACCTCAAGGGTTGAAAAGGGTTAAGGGTTAAAGTTTTACGAGGAAGCCGAATAAAATGGAGCACTATCGAACTTACTCTCTGACTTCCAATCATGTTATCTCATAATTATTTATACCGCTGCACAATATCGTACACACATTTTCATCTTATGCGTACATTCACGCATTCTTGAGTTAGTGAATTGAAGTATAATAATAAAATTTTTGAAAAACGTTCTCAAGGTATTCATTTTTAAAAAACACAATAAAAAAGAAAATCTATTTTTTTACCTCCTCGCATAAGAGGAGAACCCCCTTAAGGGTCGACTGTAATTTAAACACGCAAGTACATCGTTAATCCGTAGTAAACAACTGCTTTCTGGCTCGAAATAAGTAACTCGCTATTCCCTCTTCTCTCTTTGAAGTCCACCGCAAAGTAAGAGATACGAGAACGAGTGAGAAATTTTTGAAAGCGAGAAGCCATAAATCTTTATGGTCAAATCCTTTAATAGAAAAAGGATAGAGTATATATAATGCTTTTTCATTCCAGTATTAGCAATTCTGGTATATTACATCCTTTTCAAAAGAATAATATCGCTGCTTAGTCGCCTACTTTATGGTTTGTCGCTATCTCGAGTTTCTCACTCGTTTTCTGTGTTTTTTTTTTTAAACAATAATCAAGTATTATTTTTATTTACTAAACTTTTGTACAAGAAATCTTACAAGTTCCAAGGCGCTTAGACTAATTTTATAGGACTGAAACAAATCTTCTTTGTCGTTGTCTCACAGTCTGAGACGTAAGTTTTTCGATAAATTCTAGTGTGTCCTTTATGAAGGTTCGGAGGTCTGATTTTAAAAATGGTGGATGTAGGAAAAGGTCCGATAGGAATTTTTTCACATTACAAGGAATAAATCAGTAAGGAGTTGAGACGTATGACCCGGGATTGGTGAGTAACAGATTCGAGAATCGTATGTGTAATTGTGTGTTGACGATAGGAAGAAAATTTTGGGATTACTTGTCTTAAACTAACAATAAGTGGTAAACATGCAACTTTTCCTTTAGCTTACAAGGGACGTTCGGTAAGCCGAAAATTCAAAAAAATTTGAAACTGCTGGTTTGTGGAGGATCTCGATCTATCACGCTATTTTTTTTTATCTACTGATATTCGGTTATTCAGGGTGAAAACAGCCCTTAAAGTTTCCAGTGTGCTTTCCTATTTTCCAATATATCTGGAAAATTATAACAGATATTAACAAATTTTTGGATTGAGAATTTATTAATTTATTAATTTATTAATTTTCTTCAAAAATATTGTTAACTTCCACAAATGTTTGTTAGCGACCAGTGACGCATGTGATCTCTACTTATCGGTTTTTGATACAAAATAAGACGGTGTTTTCAAGCCTCGAGTTATTTTTCTCACTGTTTTCTTATTTGCTTCATATAGTAGATATGTAGTAAGTACATCGTTCGAAGTGGAATGGAGAGAGTTCGAGATACGCCTACAAGTGAAGTTATTAAAGTACTGCATTACAGGATAGATTTCGTATACATATTTGTAATCGCAATAAAATTAAAATAAAATTTTGTTTAAACAATAAATGTTTAACAATTTTATTACACAGTTTATTTAAGGCATAGAAAATTATTAAATTCTCAATCTAAAAATTCTGTTATAGTTAGTATCTGTTATAGTTTTCAAGATATATGTATAGGAAAATAGGAAAGGACACCGGAAACTTTAAGGGGTGTTTTCACCCTGAAAAACCGAGTATCGGCAGATAAAAAAAAAATAGCGTGATACTTAGTTCGAGATCCTCTACAAACCAGCAAAGTTTCAAAAGTTTTTGAGTTTTCGGGTTATCGGGCATCCCTTGATAGAGCGGTATCCAACACTGTACATGGAAATTTAACAAAGAGTCCCAGCATTGTTAGCATTTACGAAATCGGTCATAGTTCTGTTGCTCGATGCAGGTGATTTTAATGTGTGTACCGTTAGAAAGAGCAAAGGATAAGCGAGAGGTAGGGAGAAGCTTTGGATAAAGAACACGTCGAAGTTTCACAGTGGTTGCGCAGGGGTAGAGTGGGTTTAGCTTCGGGCTCGAAGTTCAGCCAACGATTAATATTTGCAGACAATGGGCAGCACATATTTCCACGGCGTTCCTTTCCCGCCCTTCGCAATCGCTCCTCCTTCCTATGGTCTGAGAATGCTTTGGTATGCGAACACACGTGCGCAGAGCGATCTTCATATTCGCCTATGCTTGGTCCATACACGCCACTTCCGGAAAGGAGTACCAGCGAGTGTGTCCGCCACTATGTCCATGTATGTGTCACGGCATGTCTGCTGCTTAACGTACGATGCAAGTTTCCTTTGTCCCGTTGAACTCTGCGAGAACTCGCTTTCCTTCGTTCCTAACCTCTCCGTTCTATAAGGAAAAGATTGTCTTCATAGACAACCGCTGACGCTTCGAATCTTAAATATCTCGAACGACACCGCCGGCCACTTTTCGAACCGCTTTAAATCAGAAAGTTTCCAAGCATAGCCACCGTACCTTTATTGAGCAATCTGCTCCATCTCTTCGACAACTACCACGACTCTGTCAGGACCGAGAAAGTTTAACTTTTGTCTTGCAAAAGCTAAATCTCAAGCATACAGTTCTAAAGGACTTGATAAAATCGTTAAATTGTATTCGCGTGTATTTTATTGAAATCGAAAATCGTTAGTATTGGATCATTCGGAAAGTTCTACGGTTTTCTCGGAAATAGGTTCGAGGATATAATATGAAAACGATACAAACTTTTATTGAACTTTCACCAATTGAAATTGGCAGTATACGTTACAGGTTGATGAATCCGTCTTGTGAAGTTGTACCTAATGATGTAGAAGAAAAATGTGGTTTCGTTTAAAAAAATAAACTTGACATTTGTATCTCCGAAAATAATAGCGTGAAACAAAATTCATTTTCTCCGATACATTGGTTCGTTTGAACCGTACAAACATCGTTTAAACAACTTTTTTCTATGTTTTACATTTAAGAAATTATGGGTCTGTATCGCTTTAGTGCAGACGCACTATCAGAAATGATTTACTGTTTAATGAAATTAAAGTAGCCATGCCAAATGAAATAGTACAAGATATGTTAGAAGTACCGTATGAGGGGCACTGAAAAATGAAAAAAATGGAAATGTGAATGGGCAAATTATTTTATTGGCCAGGTATAAAGACAATGAAAAAACTGTGTGAATGTGTAAAGCATGTAAAAAATATAAAAATAAAGAAGCTAACAATAAGAAAATTCTGACACTTCCTCCTCCTTCTCTATTACCGAATTAAACAGTAGAAAGAAATATTTTCAAATGTGGGAGAAAAATTACTTATTATTACTGAATTATTTATCAAGCAACTAATATCTAAAATTGCAACTAACTTAATAAACGTGTTAAAATCCATATTTACGGTACATGGAATATCAGAAGATTTACAATGAGTGCTCAAATTATTAGGTCATCAGCACGAAGAATGTATTTTCTGTGTTTCCTAAGATAAAATCATAGGATCAAGAATAATGTCAACTTTTTATATTTAAATATCTTTATTTGAAGATTCCTTATAAAAAATGCACGAGAAAATTTCAATATTGTAACGTAGTTATTAAAATAAATATAATACAATCAATATTTGGTAACACAGCCTCTTCCTGCATTAGCTGCTTTTATTCTCTGTAGTATACTTTCTATAGATTTTTCACTTTTTTAATTTATTGCGGTTTGTTTGTAACAATTTCCTTTCAGAGTTTCTTCTTTAATACTTTCCATAAGTTTTCAATGGAGTTCAGGTCTGGAGAATTCCTAGATCAATCGAAAAGCTTGATTTATTACATCAATGTAGGAAGTAAGTATACTTTAACAGTATATCAATGTAGTAAACTAATATAAGTTTGCAGTGTCCTTAAATGAATATATATATATATATACAACATATATATCATCAACAAACACTACCATTTTATAAAAGAATAATAAGAATTTAAACTAACTAAGTTTCCATTGAAGAATTCATTGATATAGTGTGAAAATGTGTATTTGCGAACTGTAATTACGAACAACGTGTCATTCTCATTATTAGAAATGAGAAATTTTGTTCAATCTTTGCAATTGAAAATAACAACAAATAGTTTACGATATCCGCAATAAAACGGGATGACACTGAAGGCAGTGCAGATAGCCAAACAAATTATGAGAAAATGTAATGGAGAGAACAGAGACATAGAATTAGGATTATTAGCATATAGAAACGAAGCGGTAACAGGCTTGCCCTATAGTCCAGCACAACTGTTAATGAGTTGGGAAACAAGAACAACAATTTCTGTGGAAATGAACCACTTAATATTACCAGTACTTGTGGATATTTACAAAAAACAACAAATACGAAATAAAATACGAGGCGTGTTTTTCGAGTAAAGTCCGTTCTGAAATTAGAAAAAATACACGAAGGACAAAAATGTTTTATTATAGGCAAAACAAATCTATATAGTATCATCATTTTTCTGTATAATCAATATTAATTTCTACACATTTTTTAATATCGTGTCGCTATTTTTTTTTTTTATTCCATTATCAAAAAATCAACTGCCAATATCGTAAACCATTTATGTAAGAAATAGCTTTTTAATCTACTAACTGCAAAAACTGGCAGCAATCTCGGTGCACATGTAATTCTCAAACAGAGAAAAACTTGCCATTTACTTTCGTTTTCGCCCTCTTATTATTTTCGTATCTAAATTTTACTAACACCGTTCTTCAGTTCATCATAGTTTTGAAACTTCTACGTGGCCAGCCATTTCTTTAAATACAGTGCTGTTTAATGCAAATTTCTACCGAAGATCGGGTCAGCGTTGAAAATATTGCATGTATGTGCCAACTCAGAAATGATATAATAAGCCGCGCTAAGCTTCTCACAAATCGAATGTTTTGCTATGTTTTTATATCTCAAACCGAATCTGGAATTTATCTTTTTCCCGAAGTGTCTGACCTTTTTAACACTAAACCTACCGTCGGTTATAGTAGACCTATTTGTACTCAAAGAAATAAAAATGATAGGTATTCTAAAAAAATATGCAACGTAAGAAGAACAAATCTTTACCTATATTTTTCACAGAAAATGACGAAAAATTGCTTAAACTGAATCGTTGTAAATTATAATATTTCTATGAGAAATTACAAGCCGATAATTTTGACCGCTTTGGTGGTTAAAGGGTTAAAGGACTTTAACTTTGTTTGGAATACTCTGTACATGCATGCAGAGTTGAACCGCAATAGCACTCAACAGAAAATATTGCAAAAAACCTGATATCAATACGAATCTTAGAGCTTACGAGATTATGTATTTATTGTTTCACTCGTTAAATTTATTTTACACGTAATAAGGAACAGTTTATCGCGTTGTATGAATGCTAGTCGCAATTTTTTCGTCGCGTTATACGAATTCACGTTATAAGTGTCTTTACGTCTTCACTATTAATTTTGTTAGAAAATCGCGGTAGACGAACGGCTGAAGCAGACCATGTGCATTTCGTCAAGGCACTTCCCCACTTAAGGGAAATTCCTTGGGACCTAAGGCAATAACACTAAGGCAGGCATACTGGCGGGAACATCCTCACGACTCCTCGATAGTCCAGGAAAAGGACATTATTGTAGTCGTCTTCAGCGCGAACGCGCGTATAATTAAACGCAGTATTAAAAACACCTACAGACTTATTCCTGACTTACCGCTCGAATTCTGATTCTACCTTACAATTTTCAAATGCTGCGCGTGATTGGTCAGCATGGCAAAGTACGCGTCGACTGCAGCGACCATGCCAGGTCCAACGAACCCCAAAAAGTGATAGACGAGGAAATCGCACTTGTGAACGTTGATTGGTCGCGTACTAGCGACGATACACTACATAAATTTCGCACTTCTGGAACCATGAGACATTCATTCGTTTTAAGTTTTTTGAAAATTTTTCTAGTTGCTACCTTAGGATCTGTCCACAGAATATCACTTCATTCTAGTAATGCCATTGGAATCTCTCATGTGTTATATTTCCGATGAATGAACCATTCTTCCTTGGCACGGACAACCGATCAACTTATTTAACACAAAGGAAAAAAAAGCAACGAGGCATTCATTTGTTACACATACATTGTTGTACATCACCATTGGAACAACTCATTCCAATAAAAGGTATTCAAGGTTATCGCAGTTTCTTCTTTTTATCAACCACTAACACAAATTTAACGAAGCGTGTAAGGTACCGCTGTTGTTTGTTTAATCATAAATGGAATCACGGTACGAAACAATAAAAGAGCGCGTTATACGAGAGTCCACTATACTTTTAAGGAAAGAATTAAGAACAAGATACACATGCAACTAACCCTCCTGTAACACGGTAGATAGGTTCCTAGAAAATGCCGTGGTGTATGATAACGTGTTACGTGAGACCCAGAGCCGGTACAAAAAGGGTGATTACGTTCCGAAAAATGATTAAAAACAAACATTTTTTGTAAATTCCATATAAGCAACTTAATTTTTATTAAAAATATAAATGTATGTATAACACAAAACAAAAAAAAACAAAAAATATTATTTTCGTTTAATATAACCTTAATTTAACAAATTTCTTCCTTATCACTACACAGTACAATCAAACGAGAATACTACCTTCACTTTCTGAATCTTCTTTTTAATTTAGATTTTTTGCACCTTTTATCCTCTTTAAAAAATCTGTAATTTTTTTTTTTTNATTTTTTTCGTGTTAAAGCGAAACAGCGTTATAGGATGTCGTGTTGTAGGAGGGCTACCTGTATATGATAAAAAAACGATGAAATCGGAAAAATCGCAAGAAAGTGTGAAAGTCTCAGATCATACATCATTGAAGAAGAGACAGGTAATGAACTCGGATGAAACATAACCCATATTACGTGAAAGTGGTAACGAAAAAGTGAAATTAATGACGAAAGAACGGAAGGAACGTCCCTCGTCAATGTCGTGGTATCGTGTCTACTCCCTTGAAAAGTTTTGTCTCAATTTCTTGAAACTGAGAGCAGATATTGAGGTAACGCTTAAATCGGAGCTATTGAAGGTTGATGTTCTGTAAAAAATAAAACTGCATTAAAATTAACAAAAACCAGGTGAACGTAATGTGCGGATGACAATACAGAGAATGATCTGAGAATGGAAAAATAATTTTAGTATTTAAATATTTAAGTGTTGGGACAGACTTTGAATTATGACCGTGTAGGGAAAGTTAAGATGTAGAGTCCAGTGAGTAATGGTGACAGTGGTGAATACACAGATAATACTAAGATTATGTACGAAAATATTTAAGGGTCGAAAAATATATATCAGGTAGAAAGAAACAAGGAATAATGGAGAAACGCAGAAAAAAGAATGGAGATAGTTAGATAGGTAGTAGCAAACAGAAAATCTGCAACTACGAGTGTGGATGGGGTTCGTTGTAAGGTTTGTTCTCTCTCGCGCGAATGTTCCGCGAAAGTGGGTGATTGTATGCGAAGCCAGACCAGAACGTACAATACAAACGACAATGCGCAATCAAATAGTTGACGGCTGTCGTTCGCATTACCATACTATTGTTGAACACCTGTGACGGTATTTTGGAATTACCGCACCGTTTCGTGAGTGACTAGTAATTGTTCGACCACGATTCGAATTCTCCGAAACGCCGCTTTTTCTCGTTTCTTGGTATTTTGCTTGGTACTTTCCTTTGTTAGACATTTACTAATACGCGGTCCTTCGATCGACTGCGATATTATATTTTCATTGTACTCAAATTTAACGTACATGTATCTACCGCAGTGGGTGATCAAATTATTACGATCAGACGAAGGAGTTACATATTTTATATTTTTGGTAATATTATGTCTTGAATAATAAGAACACGTAGGTACCCTATATTGTCCTTGACACATAGACAGGCAGTTTGACTATATTTTGATTTGTTGGCGATACTATTTTACTTTGTTAATGTACGGTAAGAGGTATATTTGTAATATCCTAACACTTTATGCTTCCATTGTTCATTTGGAATAGCGTGACTTGATACTAGTTATTTATTAGATTATTTTTTTTTACTTGTGTTTTCCTTGATTGTTTCTTGTTTTAACATTATTAAGTAATAGTGTGTGTGCTTATTATATTTTTTATATACATTTACTAGCTTTAAATTTAATTCAGCGAATGATAATATACAGGGTGTCCCAGAAAGGGTGTAAGTCCCTTTAAGGGGTTGTTCCTGGGGTGATTCTAAACAACTTTTTCCTTTGCGAAAATGTCAAATTCGGCTTTGTTAACGAGTTATTAACGAAAAACAGTGACCAATCACAGAGCGAGTAAGACGGCTGGGCGTCAGCGGGAGCGTTGGATTCCACGCCGGGCTTGTGTTTCTACGAGCAACTCAGGATATATCNTTTAAAATCATTGTTATACATTATTAAAACCTTAATAATAATTTTTGTACCGAAGAAGGTGTTATTTCAAATGTACTTTTAACTCCATTCTTGCTCAAAGTTTGAATAAGTAGTTATTGCGAAGTGGTCATAATAATTTGATCACCCACTGTAAATGATTCAATAAAAATGATTGCCTCCATCTATCAAAAGCTTGTTTAATTAGAATGATTTTTGTATATCGACGATAGTAAAGTAAAAGCGATTAATAATTGTTACATCATCTGGTAAACTAATACTTTTGACTTCTCAATAAAAACACAAGTCGTTCGGTTCAATTTAAAAAAAAGTTATTCTATTTCAAATAGTGTATAATTTTGAGTACGAATCACTTCCATTTCGATTACTTACGTTACAATCGTCCCCAATCATACCTTTAAACTTAGATTACAGGTTTTCACTAACGAGACACTTGAAAATGTTAAGTAGCGATCAGTATTGCATCCAAAAGGATCAAATTAAAGAATAAAAGAAAGAATCAGCATATACTTGCACAAGGAATATTTATATCACAATATTAAGCCATCAAAAAAAAGTTTACTTTAAGCTGTCCAAAAGTCATTTTATTCGATATATGTATTAATTGCGTATCTATATCGTTAAGACATGACAAATTTTAAAATTTATGATAACGCTACTAATATTAGGTACCGAAAAAAGTTGGTGCGGATTTATGGTATAAAATTCAAGGAGTTCGATATTTCATGAAATGTAATTTCATTTAACAAAGCAATCATTATTAATTTCTACAGCTCTTTTTAAATGTTTTTATTGCTATAAAAATCTTGAGTTTTGATTGCAAAAAATGAATTAACTATTACTTTGATCACGTTATTGTTTTGAATTTTTACGAGTTTGAAATAGACTCGAACCATGTTGGTATACTCTCTTTTTAATAAGAGAACGATTTTGCTACATTTCCTGCTATGTTCCGAAAATTAAATTCATAAAATATTATTCGCTTATATAGGATCTCTAACTTTGGATAAATAACGGAACATTGAAAAAAACGAAGAATTGAAATAATGTACATTAACTAAATGAACAAAATCTTCTAATGATACCATCATTATTATATTATCTCTGCAAAATACTATAAGAAAGTCAATTTGAATTTGTCTGTAACAAAAAACTGCACCAACTTTTTCCGGTACCTAATAGTTTTTGATTCATTCACAATGTTACTTTAGCCCCCTTTGACTTTTGACCCCAAATTCCCCTATAAGAGTTATAAAGGTTATAAACGGAATCAATCAAATGTAGGAGAAAAAGAGTCGGACGATCAGATTGCCTAGACTGGGAGTCGCTTGTCGGAGAACTGCTGTAACCATTAAGCTATCCAGGATCGACCGACAACTCTTCTTCTCCTAGTCATAAACGGAAACACATCAGAATTTCCGCCTACATAAATTGTGTAAAATTCAAAAAATCATAATCAATGGTTGAAGCAAACATTTTCAGTTTGTTTACACGAGAAACACGAAATTTCAAAATCCACTTTAAATACATACAATGGTAGTGTATTAGCCATTTATAAAAAAAAAACTGCACGAATTTATAGATGAAGTGTGTCTAAATCTTCATTTAGCGATGCACTATAAGTTGCTTGAATATGAGAAACATAAAGACTGTTGCCGCTACAGAAACTTATAAAAATTCTAAAATATGGAACAGGGCATTGTATAATGCACACGGAAGGATTGTGTATGCACCCATCTGTATGTATGTAGTATCCGAAAGTACGTCGGTTTGTGGAAGTAGCCGCATCGTGCTGACCTGCATGCACGGTTCCGTATAACTCAAGGAGAGGCCATATTTTTCAAGATAATCCAACCCCCAAGAAAATTGAACCGTTCTACGGTGTATATTTTACAAGACGTCTTCGCAAACAGCGAGGCTTGTCGATATACATATACGCTGTTGTGCACAGCTTCTTTTACCGCCTCTTCCTAAAGTTACCTCTTGGGCTTTTTTCTTTCTCACCATTCGGACGGGGAAAATGTCGAATGCAGTTCTGGGCTTAGAAAAGAAACAAGTTTCAGAAACTCGGCCAGGTTAACTCGGATGAATGTGTCGATGGAAAGATGAAGAGAGATAGAACCTAGACGAGGTTGAAACGAAATAGAGGTTTACATTTAGAATTCCTTCTTAAAATTATTTTTATAGATCTCTGTTTAGGTACACTTTTCATTGGTTCTGAAATAAAATTTTAATTTTTATGAAACAAAAATCTTTATAGTTTTTGTAACAACTTATTAACCGTAGAATTTGTGGAGAGGGTTTCAAATCTATAGGTCGAAAAATTTTTAATTAAAATTATTTCTTTTGCGTTCTCAAAAAATTACTTATCGTCGTATGCACTTTTAAGTTTCATATTCAGAAATCATTGTTGGATATGCGCAAAATAGGGTAGACCGAAGCGAATCATTTTCTGCTTGGTAGTGAACAAATAATAGTTAAAATTTATAAAGTTAACTTTTTGTTATAAATTCGTAGATAATACTCGTTTAGTTTGAACATTAATAATAAACAATTTTTTAACGGTATAACACAATTTTCTCTTGGCTTATGTTCCTAAATATGTATAGATCTTTGAACGAAATACCATTTAGCTATAAAAATTTTTTAAACGGGGTAACATGTATACTAAAGTCTGTAGTTTCTACCGTCTTTAAGAATGCCGTTTTACGATTACTATTTCAGTTCATCCTAAACGATGATGTTACGAACGAATTGCTTTGCCTTACAGGGATTTTGTACAGAAAAAAACGTGGTTTCATTTTGTAATAAAGAAATTGAATGAATTTAATCAGTGAGAAAAAAGATGGACTCAAAAGTATGTAATATTTTATTTTACACATTTCAGTTTTGGGAGATAAAAGAATTGTAGATAAAAAATTTCTGGTTTCATTTTATAATTTCGGCTCTGTTATTGTTATTTTATGAAATTTGCAGATACCGAGCAATCTTCAAAATAGCTTTGATTAAAAACACATCAAAAATTTGATTGAATAAACCACGTCTTAAGTAATGTAAATATACACAGTACCCTCAAAATTCGCTACAAACAGTTGACCGAAAGATTACCGATCTTTAAGATGCAGCAATAGAAAAAATTGTACAATGAATTTTTCGAAATCATTCTGAAGGGTGAATCTTTTATGTTCACATGCATCCATTCCATTTTCATGAATGTACTTCTTCACTAACAGAAACGAGCATGTAAGGTGGAATCAAGATTTGAACGGTAATTAAAGAATAAAGTCTGTGGGAGTTTTGAATACTTTGTTTAATATTACGTGCGTTCATGTTGAAGGCTACTACAATAATGTCCTTCTGGACTATCCGTGAATCGGGAGAATGTTCCAGCCAGTATGCCTGCCTTGGTTTTATTCCCTAACTCCCAAGGAGTTTCCCTTAACACTAAAACTACCTAAGTGGTCAAAATGACCCATTCGTAATTTTTTACAGAAATTTTATAAATTAATTACGGTGCCTTTAGGAATATTTTCCGCGATTTTTTGTTAAAAATATAGACAAACCTTTGTCCCAGTTGTTATATACCTTCCGCTTTGATTTCTCCGGTAGAAATAAGTATACTTTAATCGTCGGTAGTTCTAGTGTTAAGAGGGGAAACGCCTTGACGAAATGCACATGACTTGCTTCAGCCGTTTGTCTACCGCGATTTTCTAACAAGCGAATATATAATGATAGCTTTTTTCTAAAAAATTATGTCTATCATTCATACAACTTATAAGGTTGTCGAGCTCAAAAAAGCGATTATCTGTTCTCGCGTTCCCATTTTATAGGTGGCAACGACGCATACACACATACATGGACACACATGCATGCACACACACACACAGGAACACGTGCACAATCGACGATCGACGGTCCTCGACGGAGTTACCGATCACACAAACAATCGCTTTTGATGTCGCAGCCGTGGCCGTCGAATGCCACGCACCGATTCTTGAGACGCAAAACATCGGTAGGTCAGAGCTGCGGGGCTACGTGACCTTTACCACGCAGCGATGCGTACAAACTCAAAAAACTTGAAAAAATTTTTTACCATTCAAATCACTATGAGCGTTTGAGAATTAATTAGAGAGTTTGAAAATTCAAGACTTACTCCTTACAACGACCTCATAAAAATTGATATACGAAACTGTTTCTGATAAACATGGTTTTTTGTCAGCTAGAATCGCTGTTTCGGTCACTGTATGCCTCGAAATGGCCGGCAACATTTGCGTGAAATAATAACAAATTAATTATAAAAATGTCGATAATTTTAATAATTCTTCTGCCGGAAAAAATAATACCGAATTGGAAAATTTGACCCGAACCTAATGTTCAGTCTTACTGAACACCCTGTATATACATTCATCGCGTATAAACAATTTAATTTATTTTCGCAGCGGTAATAAACTTGGGAAGCCGTCGGGCACCTTAACTTTCTAATATTTAGGTTTTACAATGGCTGTGGCCACATCTGGCTGCCAGAATTCTTGCTTTCCAATTCATTTCAATTTACATTGTTAACATTGCTTACTAGCATCGGAGCGCTGCCCAAGGTTATTGTGCCGCGACACACGGGTTTTTTCGCGTGCGTCACTCAAGGGTGCAAACCATACCTGAGAGTGACCGTTAAACTTGGGGGTGCCATTTTCACTTTTTCTCAAATTACCAATCAAATAGAGTTATCCACCTCCCTCGTCTACTTCGAAAAAATGTCTTTAACCAATCCGTGTGTCTCATCCCCGCCGCTGCACGTCTTACGAGGTATCGCGGGTTCCGGGACAAGACATTCCAGTCCACTTGCAATTCTCCGATCAACGAAAAAACAACCTAGCTTTAAAATTATATCTCAGTCACCACTTACCACTAGAACTCTGTAAATTAGCTATACATAGCACGTTTGATCTCGTGTATAGTAGTTGTAAGTTTCGATACAAGATCGCGACGTTTTTTTGTTACGCGATATTTGAGACGAAACACCTAAACCAAATATATTGTTGATATTTACTTTTAACACGTTGACCGCCGCGCGCATTTAACGTGGTTTGCTCGTGGCGCCAACGTGAATTTCTTATTATGCGATGTATATTATGTTGAAAAAAATAATATGTATATTTTCCTTGTATTAATTAAATTATTTTTGTATGTTCTGTATGACTTTTTTTTTAGAACCATTATAGTAACAGTGGTGTTATTTTAAAATATATCAGTATCGATATTTACTCTAATTATGTATTTTACTATTGGTCGCGTCGCCGGTCACCGGTGGCCCCCATAGCGCTGTAGCCAAGTCGAGTGCCGGCACCGGTGGCCCCCATGGTAGTCAACGTGTTAATTGAGTTATACGATATAACAGACATGTCTTCCTGCTTGACCGATCGTCATTTATAAACAGAATATGAGCGGCGCATAAGAAAAATCTGTTCGAAATGTAGATTTCTACAACATATTCAAAAATTATCTATGAGAGAAAGCGAATCTCTTTTTCTGCAATTTCAAGTTAAATAGGAAACAAGTGCCGCATGTATTTGTTGTTTGGTGAAATCCAACGGCACTATGTGAAACGTGCATTATACGAATTCACAGAATCACACACATTCTCTACACCGAACAAAGTTTGATATAAGCCTTATTTCTTTATTTATTTTTTGCGAAAGTATGCATAAACATCCATAGTTTATTAACCCTTTCGCTACTACGGGCGACTATAGTCGCCCTCCATAAGATGCCACTGTGATACTACGGGCGACTATAGTCGCCTTCCATAAGATGCCACTGTGATACTACGGGCGACTAGCCGCTCTCCATAAGTATCTCACTCTAGATATTAACTCCCACTAGATAATTTAGAATACAAAATTATTCTTAACCCTTTGACTACTGTTGACGCCTATTGGCGTCCGAAACATATTATGTTAATTTTTGGTTTGACGTCTTAGACGCGACATCCGCTCCTGGGGGAAAAAAGTGAATGACGTGTCTCAGACGTCAAATGTACCCAAGGGGTTAATGATAATTAATTTAATCCTGTAATAGATATTACACTACCTACTACCTACTGAATACATAAGTATTCAGACACCTGTTTATTTTCAAAAGAACGTAATTTATGATTTTATCACTTAATCGTTATTTATAATTATGTATGGTACAAACTATAGTATAGTTGAATATAGTACAGTATAGCGGGTGACCCAAAAGGTCTGTAAGTCCATTTAAAAGCTGATTCTTGAATCGATTTTAAGCAACTTTTTCCTTTGCGAAAATATCAAATTAAGTGTTATTAATGAAAAACACTGAGCAATCACAGAGCGA
>SMSQ01023541.1:0-10037 GCA_019453375.1 Ctenoplectra terminalis
CCTTTAAATGTCACGAGTTCGAATTATTTTTTAATATTTTGTGTCTTCTTTTTTCAATTTTGATTTTATTACAATGAGAAGATTGAAATAACGTGAAGTAAGTTACGAGTAAAAATAAAAACGACTCTATAATAATCAACTCGTGGTTCAATTTAAGCTAGCAGAAAATAAAATAAAACATTCTTGATTACATTCATCCTCATTTTTTCTATTACAAAAATAATTCGATAAACGCTTGCAAATTTCTATCTTCAGTAATTATTTATCGATCGAAGTAATAATAAATATGTAAGGAGCTCGCAATTTTCTCCGGCGCCGTATATTTAATCTGAATATTTGAAATAGTTCTGCGTGCATTTTATTCCGCAAAGATTGCTAACTTTCCTTGCAAATATATTCTCATTATAAACATCGTTCTTAATAAATTATTTATGGATTATGGAAAGAAAACTGGGATCAGTTGTAAAATACAGGACTGTAAATCATATATCTTAGATTGTATTATATCGGGTTGTCCGGAAAGTTCGTGCCGATTTTCGGTAGGTGGCATTGGAACAGGTCTGAAAATTTCGGAACGATTGAAAACAAATGACACGCGTACATATTCTAAAGAGTGACACTTCAGGAATCTTTGGACAAAAGTTTCGTTAGGATACATTCATTTTCGTTAGTTTCATACGCTATTAACGGTAGAACTAGCGACGATTAAAATAGACTTATTTGTAGCAAGGAAATCGAAATGATAAGTATTTGAAAAAATACTTATATTAGGGGTAATAATTCTTTGCGCGTATTTCGTTTAAAAAATTATAGAAAATCCCTGAAAATGCGCCACTGTAAATTTATAAAATCTCTATGACAAATTACGAACCGGTCATTTTGACTGACACGGTAGTTCTAGCGTTAAATATGGAAATGTTTTTCGCCGAAGAACCTAAGAAGTTCTGGAAGGATGGGATATTCGAGTTACGCGAGAGACGGAGAAAGGTTATAGAACAAAATGGAACATATACGATTTAATAAATATACAAGGAAATTTAAATGTGTTGCGTTTGAATTTTCCTTAAAAATCGGCACGAATTTTCCGGACAACCCAATGTATAAGTTATTTAAATCTTTTATGCACGAAATATTTTGTGTTCAAATTACGTATTTTTTATATATCTGACAGTAATGCAGTAAATAAAATCAGTATTATTTGTGTCGTTCATTCTGAATTCTTCACCGTTTTATCGAACTGTGAAATGGTCGAGCAGCGAATAAATTAGATCTGGGTTGATAATTTTGCATATGCATTTTTGGGAATGGAGATACATATGTAGAGATTGACGCTACCCTTTCGCTTCTGTCGGAACTCGACACCATGACCCGATGGTGGCCTTCGGTGGGACCAACGAGGGGTGGACCCTCAATTTCATGGCCCATCGGATACGAAACCACCCTTATGTCTTCCTCACTCGATAAGATATTTATATTTATGCGTTTAGACACGCTTCGAGTGCTATGCACTCGCGCAATTGTCTGGTACGTTTCAAACAATTAATTGAATTTAAAATAAACATTTCTATAAATTCAATATTTATAATATATATTCTAATTCAATATATTCTATATATTTACATATATATGCAATAAATATACATTTTGTAATTTCGTTTAAAAAATGTAGGTCAAAAAGTATTTATATTCTCCGAATTTAGATTCTATTAACGAATCACGAATGATTTTATTGGTAGCCTTTCTTTAATACAGAAATTCATTAATTAATTAAGTATCTAAATTTGGAATAATATATATTAGTTCGATACACGTGAAATGTCGTTTCTGTGAAGTTTGGGTTTATTAAATCGTTTTGGAATGAAATAATTGTAAAAGTAATATTCGAAGAATTTTTCTAAATTCTCAAACTTTAAACTTCCATTTATAATAGTTGTTGACAGTTATTGGAAATTATTTAAATTAAATACGTGATTCGATGAAACTCTATGAGCTTAACACCAAGATGAAAATAATTCGTAATTTTCGAATAATAAATAATTAATTCATTTTGATTTCTTCCACATAAAATAAATACACTTTAACCCATCAGCAATTCTAATATTAAACAGATATTCAAGCCGACGATTCGACGCACTAGAAATTGTTAATAACTATCATATTTTCGATTTATATTTATATATGCTTATTACGTGCGTTCTGCGTATTTTCGTGCCTTCAGAATTTCCATAAATGCATAAAAATCCGTGGTCTGGTTATTAGATATGCATCTTGGCAAAAAAAAATGTTATTCAAAATTAACACGTATGCGATGACTTATGAACAAGAACATATACGTATACCCAAGCAGAGAGCGCGAGCAACACAAGGAGACGCGACACGCGAAACCAGGCGTTGAAATCACCGCGCGAAACCCACGCGATACAACGATACTCGATCGTTCCTTTGCTCGCTGAGCATCGTCATCCCCTTTGCGGGGACGAAAACCGAGCGACCTTGGTGACAGGGGCGATTCGGAGATAACCCAAGCTGTCGGTGACACGATGTCACGGCGCAGCCGGTGCGTCTTCTCGAATGGACTGTCCTCAGATTAGATACTTGATCCCTTCGAACAGATAACCCCTGCGGATGCTCAGTCGAGGCTTTTAAAAAATATTGTCACGACGAGATAAACCGATGACACGGTTCGGCACGAGCAACTGGAAGCAGAGAGCGTACTGACAAGCGACATCACTTAACACACTGTGCACCGACAAGGTTTTAACCAAACTGACGCTAAAGATAGGTAATTTCGATGATACAAAATCTTGTGTTTCTCGTTAATGACTGTTGGGATATTTATTAAAATGGTAAAACAGTGTTTACTGTGGAAAGTGTTTTATTCTTAACACGTTAAGCGCCACGCCGGTCCCTGCGGACCGACGCTGAAATTTTCGTTTAGGCGTCGTTGGTTTCTGTGAAATGACAGTAACAATTTTAAAAAATAACACCTCATAATTCATTAATGGGTTCTATTAAATCACATTAAACAAAGACACCACTTTCCTTTGCAGGCCTCTACAATTTTCTTCTTAAATTCTTAACTATTCTGCGACCAAATGTTTCTGAATTAGTATCACAGCACACAGCCTGACGGAAAGTCGACCAAAATCGGCGTGGCGCTTAACGTGTTAATAAATTCGCAGGTGGAAAAATACACGTGTCCTAGGAAATAGATTTTGTTGAGTAAAAAAGAGAAATGTAAAAATACTATTGCAATTGGAAAACTATAATGTTAAAATGGTGCCGGTCTTCAACGTGGGAATGCTGGCGGCTAAAACAGACTGACTAGTCCTCAAGAATCCTCGGGCTGATCAGCAGAAAGTGCAATAAAGCACAGGTCAAAGAAGACCTTGTGGCTGGTGGATCTTACGCGTTGCGATGGTATGCACATATTCTCGGTGAATCCCAATAACTCGTTGAAAAAGCTGAATTTGATATTTTGGTAAAGGAAAAAATTGCTTGCTTCAGAGTATCGCGTATGAATTAATTTATAAAAATTGGCGTAATAATAATTACATGCAAATAAATAGCGATTGTATTATCGGAGATTTTATTAGAAAGAGTTCAATAGAAAACGAGTTTAATTTTATTTAACGCTATAGAACTACCGACGATTAAACTTATTTCTACGGAAGAAATCAAAATGGAAGATATATAGCAGATTTGGGGAACTTTTTTACTATTAGAGGCCACATTTAAATTAGAATAAAGAAGACTGCTATAATTTTATTTTTAATATTTATTCAATTCTATTAATTTTCAAATTGTCGTGATGTAGCTTTTATGGAGGCTGCACGTTTCCCACTTATGATATATACATTTAAATTAGACAGGAATAAAAGAGACCCCTATAATTTTATTTTTAATATTTATTCAATTCTATTAATTTTCAAATTATCGTGATCTAGCTTTTATGGAGGCCGCACGTTCCTCATCTATGATATATACATTTAAATTCAACAGTAATGAAGGACACCGCTATAATTTTATTTTTAATATTTTCAATTCTATTAATTGTCAAATTATCGTGATCTAGCTTTTATGGAGGTCGCAGAAGAAATTCACTGAGGCCGCACGTTCCTCATCTATGATATACACATTTAAATTAGACAGTAATAAAAGAGATCGCTATAATTTTATTTTTAATATTTATTCAATTATATTAATTTTGAAATTGTAATGTAATACACCTATAGTATATAAAGTAATATATAATGGAACAGAGACAAAAGTTTATCTGTATTTTTAACAGAAAATCACGAAAAATCTCTGCAAAAGCACCATAATTAATTTCTAAAATTTCTGTAAAAAATCACGAATGGGTCATTTTTACCACTTTGATAGTTCACAGTTTAAAAGATTTAATAATTCAGAGTTTAAAGGGTTAAATCAGTTGGAAAGAAGCAAATCGTCGACCAACTCGTCGGATCAGCGCCATTTTCTCGTCCACCATGCTCCGTTCCGTTTATATTTAAATGAAGGCCCGCATATGGTGCCCGTTAATTGTCGATCGCTGCACGAGTTGTTGTATCATTATCATATTTACTCAAAAATCGTCGGACAACCTGTCCTCTTGTACGCGTTCTGTTCTCGACACGAAAGTGGGAACGTAAAGGAGGTAGGAACAGGAGCAGAAGAGGCGTGATGCTGCTTAAAAATCAATTGCATCGCGAACGACCCACGGTTTTCTCTCTTTTTCAATGCTCTTTTACGGCTACGTGTCAGAACTGGTCCTCTTTGATCCACTTCGTTAGCGTTGTTCGATGATTGGCACCCATTCGATGCAAGAGGGCCAGTTTCAATAACCATTCGGGAATTTTCCGATACTCGATCGTATCTTGTTTTTTTTTTTTGGTCTTCGTTTTCAGGAAGATCTGCTCGATTCTGTGAGGGGAAAGATGATGCTTTTTTTGTTCGAGAATGTGGATGGTTTTAGAATTTCTTAAAAGTTTATAGAAGATAATTTATAGAAGTTTTAGAATTATGGTACGGTGTATAATATGCAAAACGCTCAGAGCTATGAAAAGAGAAATTTTTGCCATTTTGTACGGTGACTTGAGAATACTTGGTATCTGTTATTATAACTTTGTTGCGAAGGTTTTTTATTTATTGAAAATTGAGAAAATAGTCTTTAGAACCAGATAAACAGGCGAGTGATAAATTAAATAACTGTTGTTCAGAAAAATGTTCTCTTAATTTTATAGTTTCCTAAATATTTTATCAATCGATTCTATATAGTTTTAAACAATTGTGTTTCGTGTTAAGATTGAATAGTCACGATGAACATTGCTTTCACTTTTTTTTTTATAAAGGATTAATTGCAAATTTTTTTTAAATTGCAGTCAAGTATAACTTAAATAATTATTATTCGAAAAATTCTTCTCGTTTATAATTTATAGATCTGCTGTTATAACTATAAATAATTGTATTCCATATAAAAATTATTTAATTAAAATGAATTTTATTCCGAAATTTTCCTTAAAAAATCCTTTTAAACCACTTAAATGGTCAAGTTTAATAACTTCAGGAATTTCCAATGTTTTAGCCCTCCAGTCTTGCTTTCCTTGCTTTAAATATTCCTTTATTTAATTTCTGCATTTATTTTTTTTAATATCATATATTTTGTAATTTTAAATTGTATTTTATTATTATTTGTATTTTTCTAAAATTGTATTTTATTATTATTTGTATTTTTCTAAAATTGTATTTTATTATTATTTGTATTTTTCTAAAATTGTATTTTATTATTATTTGTATTTTTTAAAAATTGTATTTTAAAATTGGAAAAAAAAATATTTTTAAATGATAAGGATCTGTATCAAACGTGAAGAGGATAAAATTCTTTGCAAACGTATAGTAAAAAATGATTGCATAATATTATTTTCGAAAGCATGCCCCGCATTTAATGCTTTAATAAAAAAAGAAGCAACTAAAATAGCGGATGGAGACATTGAAACAATCTCGATGAAGACGTACACCGGTTAAATGTGACCCTTCTACTTGCTACTATCTAGGGATAATTAGTAGTCTTGTTTTATATCAGCGTTTTATGAGTGCTCGTTGTTTTGTCGGCGTAAATCGATTCGACAGAACGCACGACGCGTTAACGTTCCCTGCATACGAATTGGTGGCGTGTAATAAACCGAGCAGCCGGAGCTGAATACTAATCAGCCTCTGGGTGTCAGGGTAATTATTGCAGTGTCAAATATCTTTTTATTTTTGCCAGACAGAGAATCAAAGCCGCTAATTTCATTGTGTTTATATGCTAATTATTGGTTTCCTTAAAATTAAAATTTATATTAATAATAGAGGAATTATTAAATTATATTTAATGTGATTACAATATTTAATAATATGTATTTATGATTAAATATAATACCATGGTATTATTAAATAGATTGTTAAATATAGTTTAAGATTATCAAATAAATATTAATTAAATATTATTTAATAGTCGTGTTACTGTATTGTATTTAATCGTCAATACACATTGTTGAATAATGGTATTATATTAACTATAAAAAGGGTTCGTGATGATTCGTCAGATGCAATACTGTACTGTGTTTATTTTATTATTAACTAAAATTAGGTACGTATTTTTATTACCTCTAATCAGAAACGCAAAAGCTTGTTTAACACATTGAGGACGGATGACGAGATTTCTCGTGTTTTGTATTTCAGATCTTGAAAAGGTGAAAATAGGAAACGACGATATATGAAAGGTTGCTTTTAAAAAGTTATTCGTTCGTTTCAAATTTTAAATTAAGAGCTATGTTTAGAATACAATTTATTTCCGAAAGTATATAACCAAGAATTTATTCGATCGCACCTTTATTCCCTGGTAAGTTTTACAGAAACAAGGTCCCGTCGTCAGTGTGTTAAATCAACCGTTTTGTGTTCCTTTTAATCTCACTATACTGTTAACACTAAACCTACCGACGATTAAAATAAAAAAATTACTATCAAAGAAATTACAATAATAGATACTTGGAAAAATACATAATGCTAGAGAAACAAATCTTTAATCGTATATTTAACGGAAAATCACAAAAAAATATTCAAAAGTGCACCGTTAATAATTTATAAAATTTGAACAGGAAATTACGAAACGGTCATTTGACCGCTTTGGTAGGTTTAGTGTTAAAGAGCGTACCTAAAGCATACGCTTTGAGTCACCGTACATTCCAAGGAACTCAAGAATTAAACAAAAAAAAAATAATTTAGAATTATATTAACACTAAACCTACCGACGATTAAACTATACCTGCTTGTATCAAAAAAATTACAATAATAGATACTTGAAAAAATACACAATGCTAGAGAAACAAATCTTTGACCATATATTTTACGGAAAATCACAGAAAAATATTCAAAAGTGCATCGTTAATAATTTATAAAATTTGAAGAAGAAATTACGAAACGGTCATTTGACCGCTTTGGTAGGTTTAGTGTTAACTTAGAAACTTTTTCAATAGAACACTAGAACAGGCGATCGAATGATTTCAAATTTTGAATCGCCAGTGTACACACGAGAAACGTTTCGAACGGTGTATAATAATTTACAACGTACTTCGAGATAACAGTATTGACGTAAATCAAACCGAGAGGGTTTCGAGCTAATTATTCGTACTACTCGTGTCAGATATCCGTGGAACATGAAAAAAAATATCCGATATTTATCTGTGATTTTCGTGGATATCCACGTTTTAAGGCGGCCTTCTTATCCTTGTAAGTCGTTTTATGGACAGTGTTCGCTGGGAACAGGGTGCTCGTAAACTGACGACTAGAAAAAAGATGTTACACGTTTAGTCAAAGCACATGGTAATCGTTGGAATAGCTTGTTAGCGGTTATCAGTCGGCGATAATTTTTAACGAATAGTGGTAATAATGCCGAAGCAACGTTCCCTGCTCGTCAACTTAATGCAGCACAGCTGTAAACCGTTTTTCTCTTGATAATAGTAAAAATCGAAACATCTGTGGTACGAGTAGCGTTTAAGAAGAGCGTGACCGATGTTACTTAATTCTTGTTCCTTCGTTTTATCAATTTAATCTGTTGTTACTGTTGAATTAATTCGATTATGAAAAAAATTAATGCAATCAAAGGATAAATAGGTAAATTGGAAAATTGGTAAAAAATAAGAGATAGTTAAGTTTGTGTTCAGTTGAACGTAATTTAATGTGTTCGGGTTATTTTGAACGAGAATTTATTTATTTTAGAAGAGAATTAAGTTTGTGTTCATTGGAACATAATTTAATGAGTTCGGGTTATTTTGAACGAGAATTTATTTATTTTAGAAGAGAATTAAGTTCGTGTTCATTGGAACATAATTTAATGTGTTCGGGTTATTTTGAACTTGAATTTATTTATTTTAGAAGAGAATTAAGTTTCTGTTCATTGGAACATAATTTAATGAGTTCGGGTTATTTTGAACGAGAATTTATTTATTTTAGCAGAGAATTCAATTTGCGTCGATTCGAACATAAGATTGTTTTCATTCTGCGCAAATAATAAAGCAACGTGCATAGTGTTTTTTCATATTTATCGCAATTTTTTGCGAGAGAAATATGGCGGATTGATACAGTAGACGAATCTCGGTTAAATTTTCCTAAAATTAACAAAACGTAGCTTGGCTTTATATTTTAAAATATGCTTCTATTAAGAATTCATAAGAAGGAGAAAAATGACGAGGATAATAATAATTAGAATTAGAAAAAAAACTGATACGGTGAGATATTAAAAATTAAACATTTAAATAAATTATATTATAATTTAACAGTATAATTTAATATATAAGTTACGTTGATCAGAAAAATTTAACTGGAAGTGAAAATTAAAGTTCTGAGATACTTGGATCATATTTTTAAGAAATTTATATTTTTTAAAACGTAAAAAAGGAAAACTTCAGTAATTCTTTAATTAATAATCTAAAATTATTGGAAAAATATACAAAATACCCAAATTATAGTTCTTTTTATGATACCTGATAGATGAAACAATTTTCTACCGAAATTCTACCTTCTACTATGTTTTAAAAAATATAAATTTGCATAAAAATCAATAGTCTAAGCATTAGAATATTTAATTAGCAGACTCTGGATTTTTATGTATTTATAAAAAATTTAAAATTCCAAAATTGCGTAGAATAAAAAAATATCCAAATTGTGGTGCTTTTTATTAAATTACTGCATTATTTATTACATCTTTTTATTACTGTATTCTCAAAAATATGAATTTGCATACAAGTTCACAACTTACTGATTGTTCATGGATATTTTAAGTAATTACTTTCGGTCACGTTCTCGTTAAAAAAATTAAAAAAAAATAATTCTGATATTCGTGTTGTTTTATTCTCGCTTGTCAGAACTTACTCTACGATACAAAGATCACAAATTATCGTTTTGGTTCGTACACGCGTTGTGTCACATCTAAATTTATCACCGTTTGGGCGAACATACCCGGGAAAATATATTTAGCTCGTAGACAATGCATCATTTCGAGTTATGCAGCTCGGAATGAAATTGAATGATGTTCGCCATCTCGGCTAATTAACACTGCTTATTATTTCCGGTGATGACATTCAATCGACGATAAACTTTTGACTGTAACTTACCGCTATCGGGTGATACTTTATCGAAATGTAAGCTGGCGTGTTTCCTTGAATTCAGATGATTCAATTTCATCTTAACGACGATAATTTTTTAAAATGAGAAACATCGATGCTTCGTATAATCTACCATTTTTCTGCGTTCTACGAATCGTATGAAAATATTTATAAAATATTTAATTAAGCAATACTGTAACACCGTGCGACTTAAAAATTATATAACTGTATTTTTGGATTTTGGAAGATTTATTTTGTTTGCTTATTATTGTCGAAGAGAATACTTAAATAATATTAAAATACTTAAATAATATTAAAATACTAAAATAATATTAAAATACTTAAATGATATTAACACGTTAAGCGCCACGCCGGTCCCTACGGACCGACGCTGAA
>SMSQ01023546.1:0-28277 GCA_019453375.1 Ctenoplectra terminalis
CTAGTACCAAGAAATCTAACATCCACATACCCAATATTTAGAAGTCTGGTACTCGCGTATCTAGTACTCACAGTCCATGACCCTTCCTAAAACATTCGTCACATCCATCCACCTCTTGGAAACCCCAAAACAGCTCAAACAGCACCCTAATTCATACAAGTCCTAAAGAGATAGGCTGCACGATCCTAGCTCTTCCTCCGGTAGAACTATATTTATTACGAACCGTTCCTGATTAAACCGAGTACCCATAATAGAGCGTACAGGTGTAATCCCAGGCTGGGTGTATAAAAAAGTCCCGGTACGCGGCCGTAGGAAACGAGGAAAAGCGTGCAGACTCGTTAACTGATAATCGATAATCCTCATCCGCCTGTCCGGAATTCCCGCGCGCGTGCAACAACGAACAGAAAATATTGACGCGATCCAGCGAGTATTGTGCAAGCGATATTAAAGCCATCCACGGGACCAGTGAACTTTTCGCGGCAAGCAGACTGTTGTAAATTGACGTAGGCCGCCGCCAATGCCAAATAGAACAAAGACTATCGAATATATCGTGCCACAAAGAGGTTCCGCGGATCATGGCAACCGTTCGCTTGGTTAATCACCGGATGCAGGGACCTCGCGATGCTCACTCGAGCATACTGTTTGCGATCGTTTCCTGTGTGATCATTTTATCGAGAATCAGGCCTAACCTATTTGGGACCGGTGGCGCCCATTATTCAATCAGATGGCTTCTAGGTTAGGTTAACAATTCTGAGACGGAGAATACGAAGGGATTTAACATTCCGTAGGTTAGTTTCAGTAATAAAATTTACATTTTAATTTACTCTTGCGGCAAGCTCTTCGATTCGTCGACCCCGCTGATTTCGAATCAGATTTTTCTCGGAATTTTCAATTCGCCCAGGACGAAATTAAGGCAAGGTACCGCTGAAAGTCGTCATCGTGTATTAAAAAAGGGAGGGTGAAAAAAGTGGAGAAGGAAAAAAAAAAATAAAAGAGAACTCGGAGGTAAAAATGTCGGGTGTAGTTGGTATTCCTGCCGGAGATGTTTTCGTTAAGTTCCACCTTCATTTCTGTAAAACGTTTGCAGCACGTGAATACTTGCTTTCAAGCGTATTGTACAACTCTTAACCGCAACTAGGTCAGCACAAACGTATATGCCGGATACTTTAATCTTTTATGTGATTGTTACGGGAATACTTGTGTTTCCCCATGCAGTATCCTTTTCTGCATAGTTAACAACCTTCGACCAGATACGCTAATGTACATAACCTCTCAAGACAAACCTGAACAATCTGTATCGCCATTAAAGTTAATATTTACTCGTTACTGGAGATTCGTATAAAAAATGTTTCACACTTCACAAGTGGATAAAAAAAAAAAAAAATTATTTACGACAAGCCTGCAATTATTTCATCACTCTTCTGTTCGACGTGAATTTATGACATGAGTATTTTATATTCCAATATTTAACTCAAATTTTAATCATATGGAATAAAGGTACAAAATTATTGCTTTCATTATTATATTTTCAATAAATGATACCCTGTTGCCCGTTTCTGGAAAATTGGGCTTCGTGCGAAAGAATTTTAATTTCCTGCTCCACAGTTATAATACATTGCACAATATCGAACATTAATCACAGGAAAATATAATTTCCTCCCGTAAAAACTCAATTTCCAATACTATCAATCTCAACCTGATAATAACAACTAGTAATCTAATTTTCATTTTCTACGATAATACAATCTCATTCCTCAATCTACAGCAACTCAACTACTATACAGGGTGTCCTAAACAAAATAAAGGGTCCTTAAACAGATGACTCTTGAGATATTTCCAAGCAACTTTTTCCTCTCGCAAAAATGCCAAAATCAGCTACGTTAACAAGTTATTAACCAAACTGACCAACCAACAGAAACAAATAAAATATTCATATCCCTTGTCGCCACTCGAATCGCTGCATTAATCCAAATAGCGAGTGAAATTCGCCTCCCAAGTGCAAAGGATCGTAACCTAACCTAACACCTACCCTTCTCATCTAATCACACTTTTCACATTCCTGCCAACCTTTCCGCCAAAAAATGTCTAGGATTATTTCTTCCATTCAACGAAACCATATTTCATTTCAGTGCAATTTCCCATCCTAACCTATCTCTCGCTTCCTACTCTACCCCATTAAGACACCGTCAGGCGAATCAAGCACCGTGCGTGTAACGAAACGCCATCGCTGGCAGCGTGACGTGCATTGCAGCAATAATTACGCACAGGATCCCGGATTTCTCGCTGGCAAGCGCACATCGGGAAACAAAAAGGAACAGTCCGCCGTGTCGGAGAGGGATCCTCGCGGTATTCGACGCAAGAAACCACGTAATCTCGTGCCCGAGTTCCGCGCGCCTCTATTACAGATTCAGCGGAACACGCAACATTAGAACAATAATTAAGCTCGCGGGGCAAAACGAATATTTAGCGGTTACCAGGGGAACGCGTGAGGCAAAACCGGTCACCTGGCCGCTGGCTGATGCTGATCCTTGGATTTGCTAATTCCTTAGAGACATTGGAGCATTTCTCATCACGATGAAGTTCTAATCTAGACAGTGTTCCGAGGAAGACTTAGAAACTGGGCTCTAAGTTTGCACACGGATTGCAATATTGAGGTTCGATAAATCATACTAGTGTTTCTGTGCTACTAATTGTTAATTCTATAGCAGTTCGGTGGGATGTTAGTGCTTGGTGTATTTAATTATCAGCTAGAAATTTTGTTAACAATTAACGAAGTCGAAAATCCTATTATGTTTGCTTTTAAAAAATATTTGTCGAGTGAGGTTAGTTGTTGGGAGGTTATGTGCACTTTTGGGACCCGTGATGATTCAATAATTATCGATAGAAGAGAGTAGTGTGAATATTTATCGAATTTGGTTTCATTGCTTCCTGTAAAAAAATTTAATTTATTCACAGAATAATGACAATCCTTTCACATTGTCTCCAAATCCACATTGCTGCTCCCTTCACATTGTCTCCAAATCTACATTGCTGCTCCCTTCACATTGTCTCCAAATCCACATTGCTGCTTCCTTCACATTGTCTCCAAATCCACATTGCTGCTCCCTTCACATTATCCACCTTCCTATTCCAACGTCCAACTACGAGAGACATCCATGTCATCTTTTTAAGATTTGAATTGAATTTAGAGAAAAAACAATTATCCCTAAATCCGCACGAAACATTTGTCAGAGACTAATTACAAAGTTGCACACAAAATTCCGGATATTCTTGCGAATCGACTGTACTCTTACGACTCTGCATCCAACATCTGAACATAAACTGGTAAGTATCGGAGCAGGGGAATTACCCGCGCTACTCTATCAACGTTCAAATTGTTTTTAGGTTATGGGAGCCCGGTGGCAGCACGTATCGCGACGATTGTACATCAATGACAATTTGCTTTATTGCACTGGCGACGCCGATAACAGATCGCTCTCGTAGAGAACAGCCTATCTATGGGACGACGTATCGCGGTTTGTCACTGCGTCGTTACCTGCAAGGTCTCACGTGCGCTAGGGAATTATTTAGCCCCAGACACGAGGCTTTTGTTTAGATAATGCGACGATAGGAAATCGGCGCTTAACTTTGCCTCCATCGCGATTGCGCAGGACAGTTTTGATAGATGTTTAGGAGCTTGAGCTTGGTAAGGCGACTGATTGAATTATAGCGAGTCACAGCGTTATAGGGGCATAGACGTTTGTAAAGGAGATAGTAGTTCGCGTTGAATGAGATTAGCGTGTTTAATGGTGCTGCTTTAAATATTCAGAAAAGAACGGTGATGGAAGCATGCGGGAATAATTATTGGAAATTAAAATGTTGGTAAAAGTGAGGTTATGATATACCATTCAAGTACTTGTCATGATTGACAATGCAAGATAATTGGCCCTCTGCGATTCTTTTCGCTCTATGCTCGAAAATTATAAATTTTAGGAAATATCTTTGTTACCTTTCTTTTTTCAAAAATTTATCTTTTTGTGACAGAGTTGACCTTCGTGTCGAACTAACCTAACGAGTAGGGTTAATGGACTGGTTTCAATGACACTATAAATTATATAAAAATTTAAATAGAGTAAAAATATTTTAGGAGAGAATTTGGAATCTTTTTGCTTGTAAAAATTAGTCAACCTTTTTTGTTCCAGTGACATTTGTTATACCCTGAGAGGGTACTTTGTAGGTTCCTAATTAATAAAATTTCATGTTGTTGCAGTAGTATTTCATGTTGTACACCCTCGTAGGAATTATTTTTTAAATACCATCATCCCAACAAATGCACGGTCTCACTCAAGACAGAAGGTAAACGTAACGCGTGGAATTCATTACAGCGGTAAGCTCAATTTTCTTCTAAACGTGACTTACTTAAGCCACTTTAAAGACAATTGCTGCAACCGAGCGCGAAAGATACGCGTTTTAACCCTCTCTCGTGCTCAATTGTACCCGCTCGAAATTAAAACCACCCCTCCACGACACGCTCGCGCCGCCACTATTTTTCATGTAACCTTTTCCTATTTTTATCCATTAAGCCGTGTTCGAGGCAACGAGTACTCCACGCTAAAACCCCTACAAAGCGTTCCTTCTATCGTACACACCGCTCGATTAATTAACTGAAATTAATTAAAACGCGCACGATAATGTACCCCCACCCCTTCTAACCCCGCTACGCCTGGGAAAATTAAAACACCTGCCTCTGTGCCCCCTTTTTGACTTCTGCGTGTACGGCCGTGATGGATGCATGCTACGCTTTTCTGAATTGTTTAATTGTGTTCCTGTATGTTAAGAGCTCGAAGACTAAAATTCATAACCTCTACCGAAAATTTTTATAGGTTAGGTGTGGGTTATTTTGTAACATTATTTTTTTATTATTAATAGCTGGATTAATTATGATTAAAGGATACTTGTATTTGTACCGGAGAAAGAGTGTTCTCTTATTTAGTAAAAAACAGGCTTGCAATTTTTAAAGGAACCATAACCTAGCTTTATCCTTATGGGACAGTTCCTAAATTTGCGATCCACTTTTAGTGGCAAACAATTTTAATTTAAATTTGAGTAATCATTCTACAAAAATTCAGTTAATAGACCAAGAGAAATTATAGATAAAAGAATTGTTTAGAAACTAACCTAGTTATTATTACATTCAGAACAGTTAGAAACATCTTAGAAATAATTATTACATCTCATGAAAAGTTTCATCTACATTTTTAAATCCTAAGAAAATGAAACCAATTGATTAAAATAACCATTTTATAAAACAACAATCCCTTTCCCTCCTAAAAAAAAATTTTAATACCTCGTTTGTCAATCAACCTATGATATTATAAATAACCTATCGAATTAAACAATGCTAAAAATTAAGAATAAAAAAAAATACGTCTCCTTAAAATGAAATAACAAAAACTAAAAAAAAAGCAACGATATCCGTCACCAAACATTCTTATAGGTTAAGTACAGGTGGTCTACAAGATGGGACAGAAGTACTCGAAAGTTTTCTTCGTTAATTTATCAAAATGCATTAGCGGTTGACATAGACAGCCGACCTAATCGATATTCAAAGCCGGTTCCCTCGAAAACTGCGGACTTATTCACCACTCAAACAGGGAATCACTTCCTTCTCGAGTTCGGCATCGATTAAGTCGTACGAGTGGTAGCACAGTGGCCGATATTCAACCAGAACCAGGGGATTCTTCGAGAGAGGATCAAGATCAATTAAACAAATTAATGGACCACATCTCGAGCTGATAAGTGTCGTTCGCGATACGTCTTCATCGCCAGCAGAAGGGCGCGTCTGATCGATGAGAACTAATTTGTCGTTTCTCTCTCTCTCTTTCTCTTGCTTGTTCTCGTTACATGTCTCTCTCTCTCTCTTTCTTTCGCTTCCAACGTGGCCCTTTCTCGACGTGACAGATCCGAGAGTCTAGCTCCATTCCGTCTTCGAGTAATACCTGGATTAAGGATAAGTAACTTCGGCTGAAGTGCAATGGAAACTTTGCGGCCGACCTTACGTTCACTGGCGTCCTACGCGCGGTACTTATTCTGGGAAATATTTCGCGTCTAGATTCGATAATTCAACGCTTTCAATTGGAGAATCGTGTTAAGTTGTTTTCGCTGTGAAATTTTTAGTCGTCTCACTTTTTTCTTGTCTTAATTAAATGAAATATAGTCGATTGTGGGAAATATAGTCAATTATGGAATTATATCAAATATGGGAACGAACCTAACTCGGATTCGGTAATTCTACGCTTCCATTTGTGGCATCATGTTATTTTCATCGCGAGAGTTGTGGTGTGAAAGCTTCACATTTTTTAAATTTATCATTTTTGTTAATTAAATCCAGTATAATTGATCGTGGAAAATATGTATCTGAATTCCATAATTCAAGGCTTCCAATTGTAAAACAATTTTAAGATAGGTTAGGTCTTCGATGGACAGCTCTTGATATCATTTTTTTTTTTTTTTTATTAATCAAATGCAGTACAGTTAATTATGGAAAATATAGTCAATTATGGAATTATATCAAATATGGGAACCTAACCCGGATTCGGTAATTCTACGCTTCCATTTGTGGAATCATGTTATTTTAATTTCGAGAGTTGTGGTGTGAAAGCTTCACATTTTTTAAATTTATCATTTTTGTTAATTGAATCCAGTATAATTGATCGTTTAAAGTATGGATCTGAATTCCATAATTCAACGCTTCCAATTGTAACACAATTTTAAGTTAGGTTAGGTCTTCAATAGGCAGCCTTTGATGGCATCGAATGTTTTCTTTTAATTAAACGCAGTACAGTTGATTATGAAACATATTGCTCGTCTCGGTTCTATGATTTAACGCTTCCAGTTGCTGCACATTTTTTGTTAATTGTATGTAGTACAGTTGATCACAGAAAACATTGCATGTCCGGATCCGATAACTGCTCGCTTCCAGTTGCAACGCAACGTTAAACCGGCCCTCTATGCGCAGCTCGTGATATCGATATGTTATTTTGTTAATTGAATGTAGTATAGTTGATTCAAGTGGCAACACGAATTTTATCGATCAGTGTGGTTCTGATAACAGGTATTGTGTAACAATGATAATCCCGGGCTTTGTTTAGACACTATCATTGTTTCAATCAGGAACAATGAATTCCTGTAGCTGTGCTACTATTGATAGCAATCTAGAGGGTGCCACAACGTGGTTAATTCAATTCTAACCTATACAATTCCCCATATCCTATGCAGCGCATGCCAATCTATAGTTACAGAAAACACCGTTTCAAAAATTGCTCCCAAAATATATCGATATTATATCATAAATGTATTCAACCGAAAAGGAATTAGCATTTCTATATGCTTAATGCCAATTGAAACAACGAAAATTGATTTTTATTCGCCTCGATGGAAGATAAACGGAAACTCCTCGGATCGAAACTTGTATGGCTCACTGTTTGCCATAAACTTTATACAGTTGACATAATAACATTTCCCGACAATGAGCAGTGCGAGCAGTTCAGGAACTGGCGCATTATTCCGAGCCAGCATTGTTAACATCACTGTCACGTGTCCATTATAACGATCATTGTTTCCATTCCATATTATTCCCATTGTACCATCATCGTTATTACCATGGTGTCGCTATCCTACCTCCTTCGTACATCTTTTTTTTTTATATTAACACATTGACGACGGGACCTTGTTTCTGTAAAACTTACCAGGGAATAAAGTTACGATCGAATAAATTCTTGGTTATATACTTTCGAGAATAAATTGTATTCTAAACATAGCTCTTAATTTCAAATTTCAACCGAACGAATAACTTTTTAAAAGCAACCTTTCATATATCGTCGTTTCCTATTCTCACCTTTTCAAGATCTGAAATACAAAACACGAGAAATCTCGTCACCCGTCCTCAATGTGTTAATATCACTCTTCGGTTCTCTAGCTTCTAGTATCAGCAAGATACTTGAAACTAGTAACGCTGAAGTAGTGATTATAAAATTGTACCATGCGAAAACTAATTGGAACTAATGTTTGTTTAATGGTACGTTACTTGTTACTTCATAATAAATAACTCGTACCAGTATCATGTCTGCTTAATGCTACACTCCTTGCTCCTAACCAATAATCTGTACTAGTATACCTGGTGTCTCAGCTAAAGAAGACCACTTAACACTTTGCGGGCCGCGCATTTATCGAAGCGCCGTTACGCTGCCGCCGGCGAGATTCACGCAGGTTCTACTGCTCGCCGACGGTGATATTTACGCAATTTTTCGCAACATAAGTAGTTGGTATATAATTATTATTAAAGAAGGCGCTAAAATAACTGTTGCACTATTTTTATTCCACAGTCTTATATTTTTTAACTAGTACTAAAACATTTTATTTAAAAAATTTAATTCCTAAGATTCATAGTTCTCTTTAGTATGACAATTTTGAAAACATTTTCCAACATGCTTGTTGGATAATATACGGTATAATGTACAATAAACAGTTGAAACCAATGTTCCCTGATCGTCAAATGTAGTTTTTACAACAGTGTGTCTACCTATACAAACGTCGATGTGAAGCATCATCGTTGGCGAAAATAAGTCACGTGTACGCGACAGCGGCCGATAACCGTTGCCGAGCAAAAATCACGCGTACGTGACAGCGGCCCGCAAAGTGTTAAATATCCAAAACTCACAAGTGTCCAGTGAATTATAAACAGGGGTGTATATACAAGTCCCCATTTGTTCTAACTTCACCATACCTGAGCCTAAGGTACAGTCCCATTAGATAACCTCACCAATGGATTGGCCCCTTCCTTTCTTTTTATTATATCATCTCTTTCTAATAGTTCCAACACCAGTCACAAGCTCGAGCTAACCACAACGCGTTCCCATTATGCCACCATCATCCATCTAGCCAACCCTAACCTCCTCGACTATTTCCTCTTTAACCCTTCTTACCCCCCAGAAAGCAACCCTTTCGACGACAGCAGCATTTTTCCATCCCCTTCAGTCAAACCCCTCGGAAAAGGGTGGCCCATTAATCCGTACAATCTAACTTACAAGATCACCCCCCTCAAAAAAAAAGAATACGCGGTGATACATCATCGCGGAACGTTTCCAGCTGAAACAAACAGTTGCACGCGCCGGTAGCTACTGCTGTCTGCCACGCGAGAATAATTGATCGAGGTATTTATTGGAGCGGGATGAGACGCGTCGGGTAATTCGAGAGGCAGCATCGCCGGGGATCGCATTCACGCAGCCACCCACGCGCGCCTCACGAGTGGCTGCCGTGCCAAAGGGACGCAACAGACAGAGGATCGGTAGAGGGTAAGTTGAGAGCGCGCTCGCACGCTGTTCCGCGCGTGAATCCGCGTCCGTCACCGGGAATCCGCTCCTGGACGACCGGACTGAGAGGGGGAACGAAAATGGCGTTCGTAACGCGACCTCGTGTCAATTGCACGATGTACGTCTACCTACGCAAGCGATGACACCTAACCCTGTTGTCTATGGTGGTGTGCCTTGATGGGGGACGCTGATGGATGGGTTCGATTGGGGTGGCTGTGGAATTTATTTCTTTTCTTTCTTTTTTTTTATTTTCTGTGTGTGGAGACTTTGGGAACCGTGGGTGTGGGTAGTTTGCGAGGTTAGGTTCGCTGGGTTGGTTGATTTCTTTCAAGGTGTGTTTAAACAATTTCAGTAATTGTGAAAGAAAGGATTCTGGAATTCGTTTGTTTCGATGTTATACTCCCTGCTCGAAATAAAATTAGGTTAGCGAGTTTACTTAATTTTATATTAATATTACTATTATATTTTCTGCTGAAAGAAATTACCTAAAATTCTATCAGAAAACACTCCACCATTCACACAACTTAAGTAGCTGAAATAATGTGTATTTAGCACTGTACCTTCCGCTTAAAATAAAACAGTGGTACGAGCTGTCCAAACAATAAAAAGAATCCCTATAAGTAACCTTGTACCTCACCAAACCACCCAACATCATAATTCGCAAAGCACACCAAGATCGCTTTACCCCGAAAGAGATGGCCTAACTACTCCAAGTCAGCCAACATCCCCACCCAAAAAGTCTCTAGCTGTTCCCCTCGCGGTGAACTAAAATCGAGGAACGAATGAAGTTGAGACAAATCGATGACAACGTGATTTCGTGTGGCTTTTACACAGATGACGATCGATTCTTTGGGTCTGTCAGAAAAATTAGGATAGAGTCCAAGGTCAGGCAGCAAGTATCCCTCACGAGGGATCATCCCCAAGGAATAGGGTGGACGGAAGGGCTGGAACGAGGGCAATGGATACAAGGACTCGGTAAGTGTTGTCTGGTCGATCACTTCCGTCCTTTCGACGAAGCGTGACCAGTTGCTTGGCAACCATCCGCCCCCTAAACGTTACTTTCACACGGCTAGGGGCGGCAGAGGGCTTAATGGGTACATATTGATAACATTTGCGAGCCCTTCGAGCCTTCGTACAGCTCTATTGGCCTTCTTCCGTTGGAGGAACGCGATTGTTTCGTGCCTCAACGTTCCGGCCTCCTCCCCAGGGACCGTAATATCAATTTAATTGGAAATTGGTGTGGATACGAGTGCTTTTCGTCAGCCATGCAATAGGTGCCTCAGCTGTTCGATTACAGTTCAATTCTCTGAGTAGTTTCGCTTAATTGTTCGCTATCGTTCATCGGTACCAAGGATGTCTGACTCTTTGCTGAATTTTGAGGTTAGGTTCGATTCAAAAATCAATCTCCTTATTTCCTAACCTGTCCAAGATTCTCTATCGCCCCTAACATAACTAAACCGTCACCCAATACGTCTTCCGTCCCAAAAATCCTCCATACTCCATCGCCTCTGCAAAGTTGGAACATGCTATGGAAGCCGGTGTCAAGGCAACAACTCGAAGGAAATGCAAAGTGACGTGGTTTAAATAAAGCGACCGTCCCGGTCGAACACGTCGCCTGGTCGGTTCGGTGACGTATCGTGGTACCAACGTTTTCAGAGGTTCGCGCGTAAAAATAACCTTTATTACGTTATGTAATCAGTTAGTAAAAGCAATTCCGCTAAAAGCCTTGGGGGTCGCCTCCGAGCCCCGTCATCTGCTTTTGCATAACCACGACACAGCTCAACGTCCCCTCTGTTTCTCTTTCTCTTTCTGGTTCCCTCTTCCTTGGTTTGGCAGCAATTACTGTCTCCCTGTTTTTCGAGGTCTTACACTCAAGATAATAAGCGTTATGGGCCGGGCAAAAGGAGGTTCTTAATCTTGGCCAGAGCTGGCTGCAGATTTCAAATTGAAAGTTTACGCGGACCGTGCGCCTCCTTGCCCCCGGGCACGTTTCGAATTAACTTAATTAACTCCTCGCAGGCGGTGAAAAATATCCGAGGAGGAGGATGGCGCGACGATCGTCTTCGCTTAGAGGTTAGGTTACGAGCCTCCACTCGAACGTCGGCCGGTTCAACATGCTTTCACAATTGTTTCCTACAGAGAGATTAACCGGTGCCCGTTTCTCATCGGTGACTGGGTCGTTTGTTAGCCTCCAGCCCGAGTGGCGAGTGGATGTGCTGCGAGAGCGAGGCTGATGGATCTGAACAATACTGTGTTGCAGTGTGTTACAGACTTAGGAAACTAGGTGACACTGAAAGTTTCCTGGAAAAGTGTACATCCTTGTTCCATGACCTGTTTGCAGTGTCTGACCCCAATTTTGGTTCGAATTGAAATTTTTTCTTTCAACCACCATTTCGAGGTGGCCCCGCCTCTTAAAAATTTATACAACTTGAGACTTAGGAGTTCTAGGGTTAATGTAGAAATAATTTTATGACCATTTTACAGTAAAAATTAACTAAAATAATTCAAAATTGCAATCTAAATTTTGTTTAAACTGGAAAGAGTTTATACAGCCAATTATCTAGCCTTGTTGGCATGGATTTAGGTTAGGTTCGTTAAACGGTACCTTGAAAATAAAAAGTGTCAGTGATGGATACTGAATTCCGATTAAGAATTGTATCAAGGCTTCTAGTGTAGTTAGTTAGGCAGCATAAATAAACGTTATCGAAAGCAACAGTCCCCATAGATAACCGCGGGGACAATTCACGAAATTCACGAGTTTCAGAGTCAACAAGTTCAAAGTCCAACAGAACAATCCAAAGGTTGACGCCGTTTTAGGGTCCGAGTAACTCGAATATCGTGCAAGTTCGAAAATTACAGAAGTTCTTGAAGTTCAGTGCTTCATTCGAAAGCTCAAGAAATTCTGCAGATTTTACTGCAACCGTGAATCTTAAACTACCCCTGATCCTCCTACGAGCTTCCTTTAGGACTGTGCTTACAAATAACCGTGGAATATTGTCTCGGAATCCTGTAACCAGATCTTTCTCACTAAATTATAGAATATTTCCATCAGAAAAAAAAACAAATTGCTTTTCATTTACATATTAAAACCCGGACAAACTTTTTGCCCAACCTAATACAGTCTGAAAGAAATCGAACATTTTACACTATCTAGCAACAGAAAATAAATTCTTACCCAAGATACGAAAGTTAACCTAAAATTGAATCCTCGAACAACGATCAGACCTAACTAGGTGACTATAATAGACCCTACCATCAAAGTTCCAACCTCTTGCCCTCAAAAACACGACTGAAGAGGAGGCAGACAACTGGCCAGCGTCACGAACGCTACTTTCCTTGCTACGTAAACACAAATAATGTGATTACTAATTCAGCAGCGGGCCGGTAGCATACGTTACGCGTCGTTTGCGTGGTCATTAGGCACACAACGAGTGCGGATCGATCGAGCCACTCTCCGTGCACGCTGGCCGCAATTACTCGACCGTTATATTAGCTACACTGTCCTGATAGATTACTCGACAAACCGCGGACTCGACCCCTTCAAGATTTAATAGTGATTTATGGCCACCGAGCCGTCTCTCTGTCCCTCTTCTTGTTGGTCCATTCTTTCTCTTCGTCTCGCATCTGTCTTTCCTCTGTCTTTTCTCATTTTTGGCTTTTAAAGGGCGTGAAATTTGTCCGTGTCACTGGCATTGATGGTCTTTGATGACTGTGCACAGTCAGCGTGGGTTTTCTTGAGTTTTTTTCTTTGAGCTGCAAGCTTACAGCAGTTAGGGTGAATTTTGGTGCTCTGATGGGTTTAGAAATTGACAGACGTCGCGAGGAATGATTTATATATGAAATCTTGGCTTTGGGTATGTTTAATTTAATTGGAGATCAAGTAGAATACAGGGCGTAGGTTAGGTTTAGGTTAACTTTAGATTAGGTAGAGGGATTAGATGATATTTAATTTAGAAGACCTCGAGTTTACTTTCGAAACCCTAATTTTTGCTCCTGGGCTGTTAAATCTTCGTAAATACTTTAAAAAAATTTATTGTCGATAAAAAATTGCTTCGTGTCGTTCCTACTTGTACTCATAAAACTAGTACATAATTTTAGTGCTTGCTTTCGTGCTACTTAAGAGGTATTTAACTTCTCTGAAAAGAAATTTCCGATTAAATTAAAAAATTTATTTTTCTAAAAAACCGAGAAACATTTTCTAAACAAAATAAATCTCGAAGACCGTAATAAGGTTGAAATACCTCTACCATTCTAAGTAACGATACTAATCAAAATAGCAGTTAATAAAATAGGAATCAACGAGAAATTTTCCAAACAAAACCAAAGGAATTCCAAAAATTCAAAGATGTGGCAAAGTAATGCAACATTGATGATCCACAGTCTAAAGAAGGCAAAGAAGGGACAAATGCACCGACCAAAATATAATTTGGAAAGGAGCCGAGCAGAAATCTTAATCTCTCCTCCACGAAAAAGCTCCACCATCGTCAGACAAAACGCGGACTGACATTAGTCCCTTCGGGGACGAGAAATTTAAACGTGGCCATGGAAATATCCCTTGAAACATCCATCAAGGGGTGCAGCGAAATTTTCGCTCGTAGTGCAGAGAGGCAGCCCTTTTTCAGTCTCGCCCTCTAAAAACACACCGGACCGAGCCGTTGCTTGAACGTACAGCAGAAAATACGAGTTACAATATTTTGTTATCAAGATTTTTATGCAAACGAAGAAATCCGCGAAAGGGAGACGGGAATGTAATTTCTTCGCGGCGGAAAGTGCTTTTTTCCGGGTACCGGTTTCCCAGCATCTTTCGCATAAAAAAAAAAAAAAAAAAGATAGAAAGGGGGGGTTGAAAAAGAAAGAAAAAAAAAACCGCTGCTATCCTCGCCGCGAGCGGAGCATTAATCTTTTTGACGTCGCTGATGCAAGTATGAATACCGGGGCATCCATCCTTTGAGTCGAGCGAAATGCATTTTTATGGATTAGTCACTTTCGAAAATGAGTTCCTTGCACGTGAAGTGGGCCAAGAGGAAATAAACGGGATTCTTACGACGTTCTCTGTTTCGGGGCACGGACGGGTTCGATTTTTCATGAAGCTAAGGAAGTACTCGTAAACACCTGACCGGTGGCCATCTTTCACTGTACTGGCTTCGTTCGATCGAGAAATGTTATTTTTACTCGATCGCTTTCGCGGTTCGTGGAATTTATGAGCATTGACGAGAATTTATTTACTATTGAATCTACGGGGTCGTGTATTTTTTTCTTTTTTTATTGTGATTGGAAAGAAAGAGCTGGAAGAAAAAGATAGATAGTTCAAAGGGAACTATATTTTAAGTACCGTGATCTTTTTTTAAGTATATTAATTAACGTTCGATTTAAAATTATTAAAATGACTGTATCAGTGTAGGAAAAACTGGTATCAATAGCTACAAATAAGTTTTCATGCAGGAGATTACTAATGTTCAGTATATTTCACAGAATAGAATTTTAAGTAGTATAGGTGTGTAATTAATCAGACCTAACCCTATATCTAATTCTAACGAGTCTATTAAAGGACAGATGTTTCATGAAATTGTCTCGAGTAGTTTCTTGTTCAAGAAGCTTCAATTTTGTGTGAATCTATCTTACAGTATACGAGTTTGAGTAGTATAGACTGGTCACTGGTCAGACCTAGCTCTGTATCTAACACAAATCTTGGTTGTAAAAGAACACAGGTCGCTTTGAACTTTCTCAGGTGACTTTTTATGCAAAAACTATAAATTCCAAGCAAGTTTATTTTACAGAGACCATGTTCATCACTCGTCAGCCCTAGTGCTGAATCTAATTCGAACTTCGTCACAGAAGCGCATGGGCGACTTTGAAGCACCTCGAATAATTTTTTATCCAAGAAATTTCAGCTTTGAGCAACTTTATTTTATGTAATAGAAGTTTAAGTAGTATAAGTGTATTGTAGCTCTGACCTAACCGTGTATATAATTTAAACAAGCTCGAAAAAAAAAAGACACAGACCGCTCTGAAGTCCCTCAAATAATTTTCTGTCCGCGCAATTTCAACTCGGAGCAAGTTTATTTCACAGAATAGAAGTTTAAGTAGTATATGTACGTCACGGGTCGGACATGGCCCTGTACTTTATTTGAACGTGCTTGAAAAAGAGCAGAGACCACTTTGAATTGTCTCAAACAATTTTTCATCCGGAAAATTTCAACTCCGTGCAACTTTATTTTACAGAACACGATTTTAAGTAGTATAACCGCGTCCCTGATCAGACAAGCTTCGGAATAAAGAAATCCTTTATATTTCACGGGGATATTTAAATTCCTCGCAGTCTGCAGGAACACTCCACTCATTATGAATATTTATTTCTGCGATAACGGAAATATACTGGGTCTTTCCCGTGGCTCGTGAGAATCTTTGTCATTCTCTCGAAGTTAACAGCGGATTAACCAAAGGGCAAGGATCCGAGGATCGTTTTTCAGAAAAAAAAAAAAAATTGCGCGCCACTTTTTCATCCAACGAAGCCTTGACGAACTTTAAACGCATGTCTTTCGTTGGCTGTGTACCGAGCATCCACAACGCAGCCGGTGTCCAGGTCCTCGAGAATACGCGCGTCGACGACTCCGCGCCATCAGAGACACTACACCTCGTGCCCTTCCTCATGAATATTTAAACTGGATATTAAAGGCGCAAAATTCACCGAGCCAACACCCTTCTACGGACACGAATTTTGAGCATAATCGATCACGAAAGCCCCTGATTTGCAACCCCTAAACACAGGGAGCATCTCCGTGACCTTGGAAAGAAAAAAGCACCGAAAGGTCCGAAAGAGGGGGTCGTTTGAGTTCTCTAAAGAGCATCCACTTGATAAATAAAACTCAAACAGCGTTTCATAAATTTTCAGACCTCGCGTAGAAAAATTTTATCCTACATTTTTGACTGATTTGTTGATCATCAATTACGAAGACACCCTGTACATGATAACAGCTTCTAGACGAGCACTCTTTCAAAGTATCATAGCTCGTGATCTCGTCGCGGTCGCTTGTTTTCCACTGACGGANAAAAAAAAAAAAATTGCGCGCCACTTTTTCATCCAACGAAGCCTTGACGAACTTTAAACGCATGTCTTTCGTTGGCTGTGTACCGAGCATCCACAACGCAGCCGGTGTCCAGGTCCTCGAGAATACGCGCGTCGACGACTCCGCGCCATCAGAGACACTACACCTCGTGCCCTTCCTCATGAATATTTAAACTGGATATTAAAGGCGCAAAATTCACCGAGCCAACACCCTTCTACGGACACGAATTTTGAGCATAATCGATCACGAAAGCCCCTGATTTGCAACCCCTAAACACAGGGAGCATCTCCGTGACCTTGGAAAGAAAAAAGCACCGAAAGGTCCGAAAGAGGGGGTCGTTTGAGTTCTCTAAAGAGCATCCACTTGATAAATAAAACTCAAACAGCGTTTCATAAATTTTCAGACCTCGCGTAGAAAAATTTTATCCTACATTTTTGACTGATTTGTTGATCATCAATTACGAAGACACCCTGTACATGATAACAGCTTCTAGACGAGCACTCTTTCAAAGTATCATAGCTCGTGATCTCGTCGCGGTCGCTTGTTTTCCACTGACGGACACGTTTCATCGAGAGGGGTCCCTTGTCCCCGCTGAATTTAATTTTAGGCCGCGCCGAGGCGCCACTGTCGCAACGCACCGAACAAGCCTACACGAGACTGACTAATGTCTAATGCGACCCAGCCGCGTTCCACGCGCGTCAGGCTTAAAAGCAAATCTTCGTTCCACGCGTTTGCTCGATGTCCGTGTTTTTTGACACGTCAACGCGTCACCCTGACGCGTCGTCCCCGTTGGAATGCTGTTTCGTCCGGTCTGGTGTCTCATGTTTCGCTCTCTGGGATCGATATTCCAATTACTGACTTTTCGGCGTTGTTTCTTCTCAGTTGGTTTTGGTGTGATATTGGTGTTAGGGTGTCAGCAATTTTTGGAAACTAAATTTTTTGTTATTTTTTTATTTATTGCTTTGAACATTAATGGAGCTGCAGACCAACTTTCTGACATTCTTCCTTCTCGGCTGGTTTTATGTGATATTGGTAACACATGTGGTCGAGGATTTTTTTACATTTCATTACTGCAAATATTTCTATTGTAATTTCTTTGGTACGGATAATTATACTTTAATCATTGGTAGTTTTGCTGTTAAAATATACAATTGTGAAGGTCCAATAAATTTGAGTAAAAAAGGAGTTGAAAGGAGTCGTATCCCCTTGCTAGTTTAATTTACTTCCACGTTACAATGTACATCGTGCGAATTTTGTTGAGTGAGACAACAATGTCTGCCAGCAAGTGTACAACAATTAGACACCATTACCGTGGTCTCTTATCGAGTCCTCGAATCCCCTCTTAACGTTTCCCCAAATTAACCCCATGAACAGCAACACCCCTTGAAAAGGGAGGCAAATACTCGAGCGAGGAAAAAAGCTGGTCGCGTTATTTTTACCTTCCCATGGTAATAACAACGAGAACGTCTGTTGGCTCGCGCAGACGGTCTCCACTTTAGTGCAGGGGTGACATCGTAACGAGAGTTGTTGCGAAACTGTGGCCAGGATGATTCAGGGGGAACTTTTTTACGAGCCCTTATTCCCGTCGTTCCGTTTCTTCGGTTGTTAGCTCGCTTTTCTTCCCGTTTTCTTCTACGCTTATGAATCAGGCACGCATCGTTACCGTTATTCGCGACAGATCGTCAGCAGCCTTTAACGGCACACCCTTTTCTCCTTGAAGGAGCAAGAATGATAGACACCTAGAGCCTCAACAGATGTTTTCCGATGGGGAAACGAGGAACTGTCCGACCGAGGTGGAAATAGGTGGTTATGGTTAAAAGAGGTCGAATGATCGATTATCAAGAATAGTAAACTTGATTACAGAAAGGATTAGATTCTAGGTATGATATTTATTTGGTTATACTCCGAGTTACTATTTTTAATTAGTGTCACTTGTTGGTATGTTTCTTTGGCGTTTGGAAGATATAGGAATTAACACGTTAAGCGCCTAACCTTCGGGTTAGGTTCGTCAGATAAGATATGCAATATATTTTTTTTTCATAAAATTGATATTTCACGATCCCTGGGATCTATCTAAAGCTAACCTAACCCGCACAGAAATCAGCCTGGCGCTTAACGCGTTGATTCCTATATCTTCCAAACGCAAAAAAAAAAATGTCGTTAAGTGACGCTAATAAAAATAATGACCAAACAAATATCCATTTTTTTATAAATTTAGTATATTTAAAACTACACATTCTACAAATCTATAGTATTCTAAAATTAAAAAAAAGATTGTGTAAGCGAGGACTCGAGGAAACCTTAAGGAAACCTTCCCGAAGCCTCCAATTCGTAACAAAGTCCAGAACGTCTTTTGATTCACCGGTAGCAAGATCGGTACACGGTGGGACGTGGCTCGGAGCGGTTGCAAATTGAAGAAAGCAATATCGAGGGCCGACTTTAATACCCCACAGTCAGCTATCCAGAAGGAATCCTCGCGGGCCGGTTAATCCGGAGTCAGCTGCCGGAAAGGAATGGAAGCCATTTCGGTAGGCCGTGGCTGATATCCGCCACCTGGCAATATTTCAACGATCCACCCAGCCCAAGAGAACGGATCCACTCTTTTGTCCGTGGTAATGGCGGAACCGACGATTCCGCCACCGGGCAATTAGAGACGATCTTCAGGGGCTCTGCTGGGTTCTGGCCCTGTTGCGAGGGATGCTGGGGATTGCGATGAGCAGTGCGTTGAATTGGCCTTGGAAAAAGTGTACTGGAGGGGGACGACTGGCTTACGGGGGAATGAGGTGTTCGTGTCTGCGAGGTTAGGTTTGCGAGGGGCAAGCATAGTCTGTGGAGTGTCTGATGCTGGATTTGGAGAATAGCAATTGTAGAGTGATCGTCTTTTTTTTACGAGGGTTCGGTTTAAGGGAATTAATTCATTTGTACATTTTCACCCTCTAAATTTTTGTATTATTATAATAAAAATATAAAACGAGGAATTATCTGCTATTAATTCGTTGGAGTTTTAAAATTCATGCAACCTTAAATGAGAGACACTTTGAAGAATTGGTTGAACTACTTCTTGTAAAATTTTGAACTTTCAAACAGTAAAGATAAAAACTATTGGAAGATTTAGAAGAATTGAAATGTTTTTAATCTTAGAAAAATTGTTGATGTTGCGTTAATTTAATAAACGTCGAACAGCAGAATAAAATTCTTAGTTGATGATCGAAGGCTGACGAATAGTTGAAACCGTGCCAGCTGCCGAATATCGCGCCCGCGCTGGCCAAGTAGTTTTATTTCTCGCCGACACCTGCTCTCCAACTTACCAGCCATTCAGTTTTTCATCGAGACTCTAACTACGCTCGTTTGAAATCCCGTCGAAAGAAATACTCTCGCCGGTAGTTTCCTCTGAAAACTCCTATCCCCAGGAATTGAAAATCTGCTGTTTCTGCTTTACTACGATCGAATTTACCTCGAATCGAAACTGTTTCTTTTATTTTGGAATTACACTCGGAACTTGTTATGAAAAATATTTAAAATTCCAGGAAACACAGAATTCCTATCAACCGTTAATATACCAAGATGGCGCCATTTAAGTCCCACACTACTCTTTCAACTTCAAACTTATCTAACTTCATCAATATTTCAATTATCTCAAAAACTCTGAACTACTTATTCCAATACCTTCATACCGACATAAAACGAGCAAGGAAACAAAAATCAATGCTTTGAACCAACAAATTCCAATACTCCCTTAAAATCCTACCAAAAATAACCAACAAATTCGAATATCCCCATAAGATCCCAAACATAACTTCAATAAATTCGAATTCCCCAATAAGACCACGAACCTAACCTTAATAAATACTAATACCCCTATAATACCGCGATATAACTTCAATAAATTCGAATTCCCCTACACGATCCCTACCGTAACCTTAAAAAATTCAAAAATTTGCATAATTTTTCCAGTATAACCCCAATAACTTAAAATATACCCATAATATCTGCAACATAACGGCAAAAAATTCGAATACCCTATAATATCCCCAACATAACTTGAGAAAATTCAAATACCCCCATAATATCCCAAACGTAACCTCAACATCTGTTCCAATACACTTGTACAGCATGGATAATCGAAAGGTTGCACCAGACTGCCACTTTCATCGTGGAACAACGAACATTCATTAACCAAGAGGAACAACGAGCCGGTGGAGTCATGTTTTCCACTGTTGTGCGTCTCCATCGTTCGCATGCCGACCCTAACCTCTTCGACGCGACGTTGCATCGGGCAACGCGACAAAACATCTCGAGACGAGCGGAGGGGGAAAGAGGGCCGAGGACAGTTTATTTGCACTTTAAGAGGCAAAGAACGACGGTGAAAGAGAAAGACGCCGGGAGCAAAGTTTTAATTGTAAGGCCACCCCCTCCTGTCCAAGAGATTCTGAGCTACTTTGATGCAGGCCGAATGGTATTTGATTAGAGTAGGGGGGGGGGGGAGGAATACCGATAATATTAAAATTTAATTGGCGCCGAGTCGAGCGGACGAAATACAAATTCGGTGACTGGCCTACGGAGCCAGTCCTTTGCTCTAATTTATTCTTTTCAGAAGTGTGTCTTGTTTTAAAGAGCGGAGAAAGAGGCTCTTTGTCACTGCGGATGATGCTTTACGTAATTACAATAATTTTAGGAAGTTTTACTTTGACGCGATTACCTTTTTTAATGAGAAAAATTAGGTTAAGGAAATTTTAACGGTTCGTAATTTTTATGCAATATTACTTTGTACAATGTATTATACTACTACATTTCTAGGTTATTAATTGACATGGTATGATACTAGGGATTTTTTTTTTTAAGAAACACGATTAAATAAAGTGACTTATATATACTGAAAAAAGATATCGATCTAGGAAATTCTTAGGAAAAAATTCTCGTGGACGAACTAAGCAGATCTTATCGGTATTTTTCAGTCGATGAATTCAATATCTCAAAACAGAGGAAACTAGACTTACACCGCTTTCAAAATGAACGATGCATACAATTTTTCAAACAAGTAATCTTATTTTAATTTGATTCTGCTATTGTATTAAAAATCCCTAGTATCATACCATGACCTAACCCAAACCTAACCTACATCCCATACTTAATCCTTCCATTCTATTCGGAGCTTTTTGTTCCAAACTTTATTGAAACCAGATTTTTTTACTTTCTCTGCCTCCGTACATATTTCAGAATAATGTCTTGAATTGAATTTGCGTAATTATCGCCAACAAACGCTACAGAAATTAGTGTTCCATCGTTGCAGATAAATAAAAAAATATCGTAAAAGTGGAAAGAATTTCGAAAAATATTTTTTCAAAGGTAAAAATCGGACGAAACGAAGGAAGCAATTCGCGATGGACAGCGTTGCACTCGACGGACCGAGTAAAAAGCACTCGATAACAGGGATATCCAGAATTCCGGAAGCGCAGGCCGGATAAAACGGAAGCAAAGCTGGTATTGTCCTTCTCCCTCTTCCAGGGCTGACGTTCTTTGGCCCCTCTATTGCTTTCACAGCGAAATTTCCCACGTGCTTGATCACGTCTCAGATTTCGTTGCGTCGTTATCATTTTCTCGATATTTTTCCTCTATTTTTTTTTCCTTCTTTTTTTTCCTTGTTTTCTCCGCTCTTTTTTCTTTTTCCCTTGTCTCCTTTGCCATAGGGGAGGATTCAGAATGTCAGCAATGTTCGACTAAAGTGGACGCTCGGTGCGTGTGTTATTGGATACCTTCTGGGATACCTTTTTCGCGACGAGCTGCAGTGTCGAGGAATAAATTGATTGAAATTCTTGTGCCCCGTGAAATATCCTTCCGCTGTCTTTTATTTAGAAATTTATTGATCAGCAAAATTGGAGGTCTCCTTATTGCGCCAAGAATCCCTTTGTCGTGTCGCAATTCATTTTATCGGAATTAAATTTTAAGTCAAGAGGGAAAATTCGAAGGCGGCTTTAAGCGCTCGAAAAATTTAGCGGTCTTCCAAACTATTTCTCCAAAAATTTCTAAAAGAACCAAAAATATTATCGGTCAAACTATTTTTCAGAGGAATTAATCCTTCCAAACTTCTATCCTCCTTTTCCTTCTCCGGTGTCTTCTCTTTCCAACTCCGACATCTCCGCCACACGCCCGAAATTATTTAAATTTCCCGCCCACCCGTGCACAATTTTCCCGCACTCGGAAGCACTGACCTAACCTCAACACTGTTCCACTCTCCAAAATTTGAATCCCCCCGAAACGAGCCTTTAAAATCTCCGAAGAACATCATCGGAATCAATGCTACGTCCATGCATCGACCAATATGGCCAACTATTCCACCCTCGTTCACATAATTCCACCCCGTTCCGGGTCCCCAGCCATCATCCCCTCGCCCACTTTCTCGAAATTTACGTTATGCTCGGTCACGTTTCAGAGACACACTGCCATGATTCCCGCCCTCCTGGTCCCCGGTTCACCCCTTTCACTGCCTCGTCACGGGTCTTGACTCTCTCTCGTGCAAAAGGAGAGTCACTCTCATCAACGACGAGCCCTCGAATCGAGATGTGCCTCGTCGGCCACGCAGCTCTGTTTCATCCCCCTCCACCGGTGCCTTTCAGCGAGTACATTATGCAATGAGGGTGCTTGTCGAGGCAAGGGTGCTTTCCAGTAAGACGCGCCAGGGGTGTCTGAGGTCGTCCACCATCCCCTCCACGGCGACTCGAAAACATTTCTTGCTCGTCGAGGAACGCTGGGTCCGTTAAAAGTTAGATTAGTCTAAGTAGCCTGAGAGCCCTAATGACTAAATGACAAAGAGAAAAACGAGGGTGGACCAGGGCGGAACGTGGCTGGAGTAGTTCTTTGCTATGATTTGGGTCACAACCCCTGAACGAGACGAGGTTTTGTACTGGCGCTTTCCACGAGACTGCCGGAATAACGTTTCCAGGGTGGAAATTAAGGGGTGAGCTGGTGATGGCCCGTTGTCATCGCTGTTTTCGATGTAATTGACGTTTTGGTTATGGTGTTTCGAGGGTGGGTGATTCTGTTTCAGAGGAAAATAGTTTTGGACGTTTGAGGGATGTATCAGGCCCTGGCTAAGTGACGAGCAAATGGGTTTGTTCAGTATCGTTTAGGCTGGACAGAGTACCGTTGGTTTATGGGGTTAGGGGATGTGGTAGCACCAATAAGTGGTGATTAAAAAAAATTGTTTGGAATTATCAATGAAGCTTCATGCTTTTAACAGTTTGGTTACATTCTAGGTTAGAGCAGCAGATCGTAAAATGTTTTATTTAGTTAGTTTTAATCATCCTGAGTAATAAAAGCCTAGATCCGATTAAAAGCTCTGAGAGCTTCTTAAAACGCTAGAAAAAAATAATATATTCTACTATCAACCACATTATTTTGGCTGTTTTATCGAAATTATTCCTCTGTTCACATTGACTTGTAAAAAAATTGGTGGGACTGACATCATGAAACCCTGACCTGTAAAATCACTAGATTCATTCCAGAAACTACTATATGTCTCATACAAATTTGTCAAGACTTGAGTCACTGGTGACTTTCCAGCTCTCTAGAAATTAACTGAGACACTACTGGAATTATTTTCTCTATAATGAAAAACTGACTAATCTACGATCTTAAAATTACACAGAACCCGATTAAAAAATGTAGACAAGCCAACATTAAATGTTCCGCAATTTTCCAGCCCTATCAGTATCGAACCACTCGCCAATTATATTTTAATTAACACTTTAGATTATTAATTCCAACATCCTTTTACAGCACTAAACTCTCTTCTCATTTCTTGCGTTCGTGACTAACTATAGCACTGACAATCCTAACCTCTCATTCCATCATTCCAGTCAATCCAGCCCAACCAACGTTCCATTCGAAATTCCCTAGTCAGGCCCGGTAACCGAAAGAAACCAAAATCCCCAATCCCGACCCTCGGGGTGGCTGATAAGAGATAAATTGCAAGACACGGAATGAAACGTGGCTCGTAACTCGTAACGAAATCTAGCGGCTAGCACATAATCTGCGCGAGATACGACACGTACGTCCTGGTTGGTCGATCCCTCCAGCGTACATATATAAATCCACGTGGACAAAAACGGAGGCAGACGAACGGCCACACGGACAGAGCTGCACGCGTGTTCGTGTCTACGCTATCGGGCAATGAAGAGGAGCCGTCTAAGCCCAGGCTAAACACGGCAGAATGTCTATAACTCTCAGAACTCGTCCGTCTCGAATTAACCTCTCTCAATTAAGACAATGGTCCCCGGTCCCCCGGACATCCTCTTCTCATCGAAGCGAGAATGGAGCAGCCAAAAGGAAGGATCTCAGGGGTTCTCAGCCGGGTGTCTGCATCCCCTGTCGACCGGCTGAATGTATATTTATATGGAAAACTCGAGGACCAAAGGGGACGAGAGAGATAGGACTAAGGACCGGAGGGTAGACGAAGGGATTGCTAGCTTTCGGTCTGGATAGGTGGACAGCTGTTGAGAAGAGAAATGAGAAAGTTTGCTCCTTATGGGCGGGGAAAAAAGAGTGTTCCTTTTTGTTAAGAGAAAACCTCTGATTCGGAGAATTTTCTTTTTTCTTTGGAAGGTTTGGTGTTGGATTTCATTTTTTTTTTGTTTTAATTATGAGCGTAAGGTCTGATTCATCTACTAAGATTGTTAGTAGACATGCCAGGGAAAGTTACCGTCAATTTTTAGCGAACTGTGCGTGAGGATTCTTGAACCTAACCCAAACCAAACCTCGACAACAAGAGACCACCGAACCAATCATTTATTACCGTAATAAGAATATCGAAGTTTAAACTTAATATTGTTCCGTTTTTAACGAAATTCTACTTTTTTTTAAATTTACGTAGCGGCAAATATAACGCATCACCAATTATGTCCANGAAGAGAAATGAGAAAGTTTGCTCCTTATGGGCGGGGAAAAAAGAGTGTTCCTTTTTGTTAAGAGAAAACCTCTGATTCGGAGAATTTTCTTTTTTCTTTGGAAGGTTTGGTGTTGGATTTCATTTTTTTTTTGTTTTAATTATGAGCGTAAGGTCTGATTCATCTACTAAGATTGTTAGTAGACATGCCAGGGAAAGTTACCGTCAATTTTTAGCGAACTGTGCGTGAGGATTCTTGAACCTAACCCAAACCAAACCTCGACAACAAGAGACCACCGAACCAATCATTTATTACCGTAATAAGAATATCGAAGTTTAAACTTAATATTGTTCCGTTTTTAACGAAATTCTACTTTTTTTTAAATTTACGTAGCGGCAAATATAACGCATCACCAATTATGTCCAAATATTTTTTTTATTCACAGTATACCTACTCCAACCTCTGACCATGGTCACATGGTATCGATCAGCCACTAACGGAGCAACACGATGTCACGGACGTGCAGAAGCACTTGGAGAACGAGATACAGGAATGCAGGAGCGTGGTGGATAGAGAAAGCCGGAAGGAGGAACGTCGATACGCCACTCTGTTCGCTTTCGATGATCGCTTCGTCTCGAAGGGGCACTCTCGCTTTCAGCCAAGACGATGGAGCTTATCGATTAATCGGCCAGGCCAGACAGACGGGTCGAGTCGGCCTCGGATCGAACCAGGGATTCGATCTGGCCGCGTTTATCTTCGCGCGAGCGGATAGTGGCCCCTCAAGTTCGTTGTCGAACGGAACATCCGTCAGGAAATGAATCGTTCCGCGAGGAAACACGACGAATGTTCAAGTGGCTCCGTAGAGGAGCGGCTGGAGTTTGAGGTTAGGGCGGATGAAGGAATTTGCGAACTCTCGGAGATTCAAATTGCGTTGGCCGATTAGGTTTTCCATCATCGCGGTGTAATTAAGCAGTTTGGTTTGATGAACTTAACTTTTCAAATTTACCGCCCAAAAAATGGATAAATTTTTTTTTGCATTAATTAATACACTGTGGATATTGTAACATGCTTTTGAAATTTTTTTACGATTTAAGGAGTGGTTTTTTATATCATTTTCTTTATATAACAATAAAAATAAAATAAAGTTTTGAGATTAAACTATGTGAGAAAAAAAAGGAAAATTATTTCTACAATATCAGAAAGGAAAAGAACGGAAAATAATTCTCCAAGAAAGAAAATGATTGCTGATGACTCGAAGACTATAGAAATGAATAAATAATTGACTAATTAGCATTGTTTATTAATTTGATTTAAAGGAAATAATATTAGAGAGACAAAACAAATAAAATACCGTAGCTTTTATTCACAGGTATCAATGAATAAAGAACATAACCTAATCAGCAGTATCCATGAATGCCACGCGCTTGGCTGAATCGGAATTTAAGAGGTTATACCGAGTTTTGAAAATATTAAAAAAAAAAAATTCTAAAAAATAATTACTTGGAAACTCTGATCTGGGTTTTGAAAATATTTAACAACATTTGAATGAAGAGTATTGGGAAATCTATTACACGACCATTTCGAAATTTCGAAGCAATTAGAAAAAAGGGATCGCACGAAGTGATAGAATTTAAAATTCGGCGATGAAAAATGTACCACACAGGAAAAACGAGAGGAGAAAGGTCTCTAATGGAAAGTTCGATGGCTGGTGGACCCAATTTCCATATTCGATACGATCCGGAGGATTTTAAGTGCCGGCTTAAATTATTTCGCGTAAGCCCTCGCGCTACGTTCACAGCGAATTTGTCATAAGCCGACGTAAATTCGATGTAAAATCAAGATATACGTTTCGCGTTTCAATAAATGGATCATACCATAATATTGCGGTATAAACGTGCGAACGCGCACGTACAATTTCTGAGCGATCCTGAAATCGACAAAGTTGGCAGATTTTAGCGGCGATAAGGTTAGGTTCGATAAAAAATCGTGCGATTTGAATCAAAATTTATAAATTAATTCTGCTAATAATCTACACGTTCCGTACAACAATTTTGGGTCCTAAACACTGTTTTAAAAATAACACTCGAAACCATGGACTTCGATCCATGGATGGATGATGAAAGGTTCTGTAATTTCTATGTCCGCTACTGTGGATCTAAAAATATGGATTTTAAATTCCGAGACGTGGATCCTGATACCAGATGAGAATTCCAGAGATAAACGTTACCTGATAAAAGGTTATGCGAAGTAACATAACCTCTACCTCTAACCAAAGCCCTACCAGACTCTGTTCCACCTAATTCTGAAAGCTGCTCGAATAATAGGAACAGAAATCTCGTTCAAATAATAATCCCGACAAAAATTAATCCGTACGAAGGCCGACTTTCTGAACCGCGGAAACGTTTCTGTAGAAAGGAACCAACCTCGCGATCATTTCCGGCTCGTACTCGCGCTCATATGGGGAATCGTGTTTAAAATTCATTTCCCCTTAACGGTCGTTTAATCAGCCCCTCTTCTTTGCCTTTACCCTGAAATTATATTCTTTCTCTTCTCCCCCTCCCCTCTCGTGCAAAATTGAGATGTGTAAGATAGCCAGAGGCTCAAGAGTCAAAGTGTTTCTTTGGAGGAAGTAAATAAAGCCGCGATGGATTCAAACAGAGTTTTCCATTTCACGGAGAATCGAGCCATTCTAAATCACTTTTATCTCTAATTTCGAAATAATCTCGCTGGCCAACCGTTGTCTACCGCGCCCATCGAATCTTGCCCACGGGTAGCTATAAAAAGTTTTAATTCGTCGTTTCGTTCAATAAGGTTTCTTCTGTACTTCCTGCTTTTTCTATAATTGAGGTTAGGTCAGGTTGATCTGCACTTTCAACCATGCTTCGAGGATTTTATTGTGGTTTCGTTCAAAGGGAATATTAGCGAGTATAAAGATTGATTTATAGATTTAGTGTTTTGATCTGAAGTTCATGAAACTC